>APFE030961862.1:0-18906 GCA_000404065.3 Pinus taeda
CCACACACCAATGGCCAAGTGGAATCTAAAAACAAGACACTGGAAGGGATCATGACTAAAACAGTGGCAACAAAAAGAAAATATTGGGTAGATAAGCTCAATGAGGCACTGTTGGATTATAGAATCACATGGAAAAAAACAACAGGGTTTACACATTATTAGCTGGTGTATGGCAAAGAATTCATGGTGCCGATAGAAATTCAAATACATACTTACAAATTGGTTGCAGATTTAAGCATTGATCTCTTTGAAGCACAACAAGAAAGAATTATGCAATTGAATCAGTTGGATGAGATGAGACAACAAGAAGGAGAAAGGACAACACTGATCCAACAACAAAGACATAAATGGCGTGATAAATTAATCAAGAAGAAGGAGTTTAAAGCTAGTGACTGGGCTCTACTATTTGACTCCAAATTTAAAGATTATAAGGCCAAATTTACAACACACTGGATGGGCCCTTATGAAATTCTTGAAGTTTTCCAGAATGGATCGGTCAAACTCGAAACCATTGACCAAGAAGATCGAACATTTATAGTAAATGGACATAGGCTGAAGATCTACCATAAGCTTGTGAGCAAAGAAGATTTCATGAAAACAGTGACACATCAAAATGAGGTTCATATAGTACAACAGTTTGTTGTGATTCTATGCCTTAGTTATTTTTCTACTTTAAAGTTTAAAACAAAGTAATAAAATAAAAAAAATAAAACAATAACAATTTAGATGTGAAAGCCAAACTCTGGCACACTCTAAACTTGAATTCTTACAGGAAAACCAAGGAATTGGCTAGTAATAATTCATTCTATTTCTTTTGTACTTCAAAATAAAATCCCTTGACTATATGAATTTCAAATTGATGACTTGAGGGCAAGTCATACGATCAGCAGTGGAAGAGAAAAGTTTGAACTTATTCATACTTTTTCATCTCCTTATATTCAGAATTTCATTACAATAGAGGAAGGAATTTGCTTTAGTTTCATTTTTCAGTGGACTTTTCAACAGAGGATTGGTGTTCATTATTTCTCAAGAAGGATTTGCTCAATCTAAATTTAGAACACATCAAAAAAGGGACTTGTTGCTTGATAATTTTTCAGAAGGGACCTATTAAGAAGAATAAGACTACATCATCAGATTATGTCATGCCTGTACACATCAAATAAGTCAAGCAGGGTTAAATTTCAACAAGGAAACATCTGAAGGTTGTAACAAATTTTCATTTTAATTCTTGAATTTATTTTATTAATTTCAATTTTTAAATAGTGGTTAATGATATTTATTGATTTCAGTTTCACAATCATTTAGCCTATCCTATATCATATTCACTTAGCCTATCCTTCACTCAGCTGAATAACCTGATCCCTAAGCCTATACTCATTATTCTATTCTTGTAGGATTTATTCCTACTCTTAAAAACTATCCATTGTAATCTATATATCCTATTTCTTTATCATGTACATAACACTTCAATCCATAAGCCTATACTCCAATACATTAGTCAAATGTGCCAACAGATCCACTAAAACAAACCTAGTCAGATTTAGTCAAACACAGTCACAGATCAGAAATTTCTGAGGTACGAGGTATAGGTTCAATGATTTAATTAGCCATGCAAAAATTTTCATGGTTTTTAACCGATTTTTTTTTACGAAATGCATATGTTATGATGAAATGTTTAGATGATGGTTGAAAAGGGTATTAAGGAAATATTATGAAAAAATGTCATCACAAAAGGGATCAATGGATAGTTTCAAGTAACTAAAGGAGAATATAATGATCTGTAGTTACTCACGATCTCAGCCAGGGTTTATACCATGCCATCATGCCGAAGCTCATCATTTACGAAACTTGAATGTGACCATTCCTTATAACCAACAGGCTTATCATTACTGAGTATTGTGTTGTAGGAGAGGTTCATTACTATTGAATGTTGTAGGAAAGGTTCATTAGTGTTGAACGTTGTGTCGAAAGGTGAAGAACTCATTAGTGAGTGTTTGATAAAGCCCAAACGCGTAGAAAAGCATTTTCTCTGTTCCTCGAAACCCTGAACGCTTGAGAAACCCTCCCTGAGGTATTGTGAATCGTAATAAGGACAACTATGAGTATGTTGACAATGGAAATATCAACATATGAGTCTTAAGGACCAAATTACACAAGACCAACCGAGAATTGAGAAGGAGATTCCAATTTGAGGACATCAACCATTTTTACTCCAACAGAGATAAGAAATTCAAGGCATAAGAACAACATTCATGTCAGTGTGGGACCAGGTAGTTTTTTTTCAAAAACCTTGGTCAATTCTTCTTACAGAGTAGGGTAAAAAGTAAAATAATTCTCATGGAAAATAGAACAAAGCCGGAACAATTTATATTTCTAAACTGCATAAAGACTGTGTAGACATCCTTAGAGCAAAACAATGGTTAGTTTTTCTAGAAAAAATTAATGGACACAATGAGTTAACAACCAGGGAATTTGCTTCTTCTTTCACTAGAGAGAGAGCCACAGTAGGGAACTTATCCTTTAGAGTTTGAGAGGATATAATTGCCCAAGCTATAGGCATAAGTCCAGAGGGAGAGAAATATTTCAAAACTAAGCAATGTAAGGAGAAACCTTGGACACATTTTGTATCTAAATCAAGAGTATCAACAGTTAATTGGAAGATAGGAGTTCCTAGGAGTTGGTTTATTCATCCTTGGGATGAAATAGTCTATGTGATTCAAAACTTCATAGCATGTGAGGGCATATACAATATAGTGTATATTTATCATATTAAACTGCTGATGCATATGAGGGGAGACTGTGTTATAAGTTTACCATATTTTCTTCTACAGAGTTTAATAAAGATGTCCAAAACTATACAAAAAAGGAGAAGTAACATGGATAGGAGCTTATATCATTTTGTCTTGGTGAAAATTTTAATTGAGTTTGAATTGCAGAAGATAGGATTATCGTGGAAAAGATTTATGGTTGCTAATGAATTTATAGCAGATAAATAGGAACAAGAAAGGCATCAAGATCCAAAATTATTGGTTGATGTGGATGATGTAAAAGAGGAATTTTCAGAGCACAAACCTAATACCTCTGCTCCATCTAGTAGCAGTGTAAAAACACGAAAAATGGTAACAGAAGAAACTGAGGAAGCTCGGAAGAATAAGATTTTTACCACCTATAAAAGGAGGTCTAGAAGGACTAAATTTGGTTAAAAAAGGGAAAATAGTGGAAGAAGATGATATCTTATAGCAACCTCAGTATAATTATATACATGAATTGGAAACAAAGAGCAAGGAGGAAGAACCATAGGAACAAAAACAAAAGGAAATTGGAAAGGAAAATTAAAAAATTGTGGCAACAACTTATGGAGTCTGAAATTCTGGAAAGGGTTATGAAGAAAGAAAATGAAACCCTTAGAACTCTAAGTAAAAAGGTTCAATATGAAAATGAGAAGTTGAAGAAGAAGGTCAGAAGACTCCAAGCCTATAAGGTTCAAATTAGTAAGAGGGCCTATAAATTATATAAACAGAAGAAAGCCATCAAAACTAAATACCAAATTTTGAAAACTGAATACAAGGCCGAGATGAACATCGATGCTTTACTCCAGGCAGCAGAGGAAGAGGCAGAAGTAGAAGCAGAGGGGTTGGTTTGACAGGTTATAATTCATTTTCATGAGGACATGCAAAGTCTTGTGTTTGGGGGAGATGTTGTAACCAATTTATGACTGATTAGTTTATGTAAAAACCCTCTTTTCATCATTTTCCTTTATTTAGCCTTTAAATTTCTTCCATTTTCCTTAGAAACTCATTGATATAATATTATTTCCATTATTTTTATCTTGGAATTAATCTTAGGAATTTTTGTGTTAAAATTGAAAATTTCCATAAAATTACAAGTTGGTGTAACTTCCTGTAATGGCTCCATGGTTTGACATGTTGCAGGACAGGTTGGAAAATTCAAAGGCTTGGGGATTGATCCTAAATGTACAAGGATGGTGGAATATCTATTCACTCTAAAATTTGAATTTTATAGGTGGTCGGAAAACATTGGTCAAACCCAACTATTTTAGTAGAAATTCCAGATTTTGCTATTTTTGAGATTTTGCTCAAATTGAGGATCTGAACTAATTTGACCTCAATTTATGTAATTGTTAGGATTTCATTAGGATTATGAGGAGTACGAATAGATTCCTCTTGTTTTGAAGATTTATGATAAATAACTCAAAAGGAGAATTATGTAGTTTAGTAGTTGTTGATACATGAAAAACTTGGGAACGCAGGTTATGTATTTTTTATTTCCAGATGTGAATACAAAGATGCAGTGTTGGAGTCCATATTTATGTTTTAGATCCAGTAGTTGTCTTCATTCGAATTAGTCTATGTTGTGCTTGTAAAGTGTGGAGGGCCCCCACTAGAGAGGTGGTACACCTTTCCTTGAATTCTCTTTTACAATTGCATAAATAGATCTGATACTTAGAATTGTCATTCAGTTCATATGTTGCAAGTTTACAAAATTGGAAATTGTTAATTGAAGAGATCCAAATCTGTTGTGAAAGAGTTTTATAAGAAAACCTGAAATGATATTCATCTCGAAATTGACAATTGTGCTTGCTATTTCATGGTTTTTTTTTTTTTAGCTTGATTTATAGTTTGTTGTTCATTGGTTATGATTTGAAGTTGCAGAGCTCAATTGGTAGTTTGATGACTAAACCTTGTAAGAGGCTCCACTATTGTTGATCTCCAAAGCTACATATCTCATTTAGTGTTTTGTGTGATAAGTAATTAGGACTCTCTTTTCCATATAGACAATTAGATTTGCTTCATTTAAGTAAATGCTCAAGTGTTAAAAAAGACAAATAGAAACCTCTTGTAAAAGAGCATTGTTGATTTTTCCACACTAAGCTATCATTTAGAAACCAAATCCTTCTAGATATATATATATATATTAGATAGCACCTCTAAGTGTACCTACTCGGGTTGATAGAGAAATTGAAGTGTGATTTACATCAGTAAGTAAGGCCCGACAGACCCAATGGTTAGTAAAGGAGATCCCACGAGACTAAGATTTAGGGGTAACATCCAAAAGAGAAAAAGGGGATAAAAGCACAAACTAAGCCTGATGTTCCTACCAGATCCCCCCATCAATCCATGCCGAGAAGTGTCCATGATAAGTAAATTAGATACTCAATTACCAAATGAAAAGACATACCTTTCAATTCAGGAGGGCCGCCTTCAAACATATGATCAATACGAGTGGGTAAGGGACTACATGGGTGGCTTAGGTGGTGCATAAATGGCACAATGAGTTATTTAATGGATACAAGGTACTGCTAGCTACCGGCTCACGACCATCATCAAGAGAAACTTTCTCCTAGGGATATTACCAACGAAATTGTGGGTAACAAACCCAAGGAGAAAGAGAAAGGATTGATTAGCTGACTGTATTACTAGGTTATATCTACTTTATATTCCTTGTATTCATTTCTCCTATAAAATACCAAGTAACTATGTTCTTCCATAATTTATTACACTGTTAATTTGTGTGAGAGTGTGGCCAACAATTATATGTATTAGCTATATGTAAATTATAAGGAATGAATGCATCATATTCAACCCTTTTTGAAGCTTCAATGGGATGATATTTATTCATTGAGTGTTTTCCTTCAGTTTGAAATCATAACACAACA
Organism: Pinus taeda; assembly: GCA_000404065.3. Taxonomy (NCBI): domain Eukaryota; kingdom Viridiplantae; phylum Streptophyta; class Pinopsida; order Pinales; family Pinaceae; genus Pinus; species Pinus taeda. The sequence continues at coordinate 5,678 of APFE030961862.1, forward strand.
CCTACAAAAGCTTGTATGTGGCATGTCTGAAACAACTCTTGGCCAAAATATTCATTGATAAACTTAGAAAATTGTGGCCACCTAAGAAACTGAAATTTTCTTAGTGGAGTTAAACTGGACTTATTCATCTGGTTGGGTTCTTCAACAATACCCAATGATGCTTGCAATACAACAACAAAAAAATTATAAATCAACATTCTTACGAATGTGCCACTATCTTGGTGCAGGTAATCATGTTTGTGTATTTTATAGGCATGTCCTTATTTTTCTAGTTTAAGAGTGATTCATAATGTTTGTGTCGGAATTGTTAGCACTTGATATATATTTTCTCCTACTTCTTAGGTTGACAATCTGGTATGAGATTTCAATATTGAAGCAACTGATTATTCTTACCCTTATTGTAAAACCAATCTTATACAATTAGTTATGAGTAGATTACAGATGTCATGTTCTATTACATTTTATATCAAACATGTTCATGACAATATCTCAATAGTTTATTGCGTGTTCACTTGTTGTTGAGTCAATACTCCATAACCATCTTTCATTGTTGACTCAACAAAGATGATAACTTTGAAATGTTAACTGTAAATTCTATAGGCATTAATTACAATTTTACCTTGAATTACCATTCACATTAGGCACAATGCATTGTTGGAATGTAAAAGGCAAAAATGGTTCATGTTGATATCCTATTCAATAGATATCAAAATGTTTTATTATATTATTTCTTCATTTAGTCACAATTTACATTATGCATGTCATTGGAATTGGAAGGGCAACATGACTAATACGAGATCTTGATATATTAGATACAACCTCTGTAGGCACCTCCTCTAATCTAGACTTGTTCAGGAATGCAACAAAATATAAATATAAACATAAATAGAGAGATGCAACAAAAATAAATCTTTATTTCATTAATATCAAATAACTAAAAAATGCTTACATACATAATGGAAATAAACTAGCTTGGGTGATGGTAGCTTATCTTTAAGAAGATGTGTGGTAGCTACATGCCTCTGAACTGTGTTAAAATGAGGCTTGAAGGCCTATTTATTATTGAGAAACAATGGAAAACCCTAGACATCCAAAAACCTAACCCTAGGAGATGAAGCGCAAAAACTGTGGGCCCATTGGGGTAAATTTGTACATCAACTTCCCATAGGTCATAACTTTGGCATATGATCTTTGTTTGATGTGCACGATACCTCGTTAGAAACATCTATTCGAGGACTATAAATTTCACCTGTAATTGTTTGATTAATTCACATTTTTTCTTGTTTTATGAAAAAAATCATTTAGGGCCTCAAAACGGCTTCGGAAGATCACGACCCAAAAAACTGCCAAAAATAGTAAATTGTGATACAATTAAGGAAACTAAAAATGTGCTATAATTAAGGAAATTGAAAGAGAAAATGGTGGGTGCCTAAGTGGAATATGCGGGTGGCCACCAATATCGACCTGGGTCATCCTCTTCAATGAATGAAGTGATATGATGTTTGACTATAGTTACAGGTTGGAGTAGGTACTTTGTCCAAAGATATAAAGATGCATCCCTAATAATTTCATGTGAGGTACAACATGATAATTATGTGCATCATCATGATCAACAATAATCATAGATTAACGATAAAAAACCTTATACAATGAAGGTGTAGAATGAGTTAAGCCCCTCAAAATAGGTTGTATTACTGCCGAGTGTGACCTCGCAAAATTTTTAGGAAATTCTTGATTTCCTAACTATCTATCAAGACTAGTAATTGGTTAGTTAACTCCCTTCCTAACATGACATTTGGATGACCTTTGTAAACAAAACCGACCACATGATCTCAGATCCATGTTTGATGGAAAATAACTTTCTTATGATAGAAGTTCCTTCAACAATTGGGGTTAGACTTTGTAGAGTGGTGACTAAGAAATTATATTTTGATGGAGCTAATGTAGGAAACATTAATGACTCAAAGAAAGAATGTAGTGAAATACAACTAGGTCTATTACTTTGGATTGACATTTAAAGGATATCTTGACAAACATAAATCTTCAAATTCAGGGAGAATATAAGTTAGAACATGTGATGGAGTTTGTTCTCCCCGTCTTGGAGCAGCCATAGTTAAAGGAGGAATGTTGTGACATTCAAGAAAACTAGGGGCTTTGACAATGCATGGAGTCACTAAAGAAATGTTTGAAAATTTCATCGATCAATGAATTCCTCAATGATTCATAAGGGAAGTAGACCTACTTCCTCCCTGAAAACTGGGTCAAAAATGTTACTGCTCAATCTAGCAGGGGTCCTAGGAGGGGTTCCAAAGGCGCAACTACTAGACCAAATGGAAACAATGGGGCAAAGACCCACATTCACCTCAATCAATGTCTCGTGCTTTATATAAGCTTTATCGAATGGGAGGCGTCCCATTATATGGGAAATCACTAAGAATGATGCCTCAATGATGGAAGGATAGTGATTTTCAAAGCCCATACATAGGGGAGACTCAGATGATAGATCCTACTTACTCAAGAAATAAGGTCTATGGCTCTCCAAGAAAGGCTTGAAGGGAATCCTAGATATAGGGTTTAGGGATATTTATTAGTAATGGATAGCCTAAAGCTTAGGGTCCTATAGAAGAATGTTTCTAAGATGATCCTTGTGAAACTTGAAGTGATAAAGGGTGTGGGACTATAAATAATCCCAAGTGGACCCAAACAAGGTTAAGGGTTTTGGGTGAAACTTCAAACAAAAGGTCTTGACCATGTGATGAAGGAGTCAAGGATGAATGAAATTATATTTGATTTGATTTTTCAACAAAGTGATCCTTAATGAATCAACTAACAAAGACAACCTAAAGCTAAGAACAAAGTTATAGCTAGGGTTTCGGATAATTCTGAATCTAGCCATGGGAAACTTCTCAAAATTTGTGAGGGCCTCAAGGACATGCCAACGAAGTTGTAGCCCAATGATCTTGAAATTTATGGGTGCAATGGATTTCGTGTGATGCACTAGGATATCCTTAGGGTTAGGGATTAGAAAGAGAGGAAGAGGTGAAAAAGGTATTATTTGAGGTCATCACTAAGGATAGGATTAGTGCTTGGTCTACTTGGAGAATGGATTCAATGATATTTCAACCTTTGGAGTTCCTTTACGCAATCAAGGAGTTCCCCAACAACTTCATATAGCCCTAAAGGTAGCAACTAGGTTACCAAAAAAATGTATACTTCTTATTGCTCCAATTTGATGACTTATCAAGGCAATTATATAGATCATGCACCCATGGGAACATTCATTCACTATACCAAACATATAACATATGAAATACCCTCACAATAAGATTGGCATTTCAATTAGAGAAGAATTTAGATTCCATGAGCAAAAATTCCATACATTATACATGTGTGCATAAAATAGAGAAATAAACTCGGAAAAATCACTTACACCTATAGAAAATATATCAAAGCATCAAAGAGAGACAAAATTGAAGCTCCAGGACCAAGAAAATATTTCGAAGTGTCAAATGCATTCATCCAATTCATCCTCCAATAGCTATAACAATTTTCAAGAAGAAAAAAGTTACAAATCAAATTGTTGAAGAGACTCCAATAATCCTCCCATCAATATATATCATCCTCTAAGGGTTTAGTTTTCCTAGTGAGGAATAATGATTCCCGTACTAATAAAATAATGTACAAACTAATAATACTAATATTCATGAACAAATAATAATAATAATTAAAAGAGAAATTAAAACATTAATATCAAAGCAATATTTTTGAGACAGCAATAGAATTAATTAATTAATTTATATATAATTTATATATATCCCTAGGTAAGGGAAGATATTGGTGAATTTTGATTTCAAACTCAACAACCACATTTCAAATTTTATATGAGCTATGATCCGGCTCACGTCGTGCCAGCCTGTCGGATTCTAAAATCTTTAGGGATACGAAATGAAATCCGATATCAATATAATTAGTATAAGCGTGTGGCATTAGGGAGGTTGTACAGGTGAAGCGAGGCGAGGATGGGAATCATGTCCTTATGATAGGAAATAAATGGGTAGAGGAGCCAGGGATGTGGGCGTTGTTTTTTACCTTCCCTGATTATGCCTTTACATTTGGTATTGTTCCATCTAATGCTAATGGTGGAGTTTCACAATCCCCCGACCCATACTAGTGCCTGGAATTTAATTTGTGAGTTGGCTGAGTGGGAGATTGGACATGGCCAGGCTTTTTAGGTTGGTAGAGGAAATCATAGCCGAATCTGTTAGATGTTTTTACCAGTTTTATGGTTTGTTTTTGTTGTTTTTCAAGCATGGCCATGCTTAATTGAATAATTGTTTCAGTGTCTATCTCTTTCTGGGTTTTTGTTTTTTCTTTTACTTTATACTTTTTGTTTTGGCTTGGTTCTAGTTTTCTCTTTTCAGTCTCTAGCTGGTTGGGGTTATGAGGGAGAGGATTTTGTCTCTAGTTGGTTGGGGTAGGGAGGCAAGATGATGCTAAAGAGAAGAGAAGAGGACATGGGATCCTACTGTGACAAGGTATGCACCCTATTATTTTTTATTTGTATTTTAAGATGGCTTTGTAATGGATCATCTGAATTAATTGTGTGCGCTTGGATAATTTTATTATGCACATTTGTTTTCCTAATACTCTTTGTTTTGGCTTTGTGTTTGGAGTACAAGAACATAATTATGGATTGCTATGGGTTTTTGCTATTGTAGGTGAGAATCTAAATTATAGCTTCCCTAATTAACAATTTATTCATAAATAAAATTGACTCCGGATTAAGTACATTATAGTTTTCCCTTGTATTCCAACTCCAACTCCATGTAAAGATAAACCCAATTTAAAGAATCCATGATCTCTGATGCCTTGGATTTCTAAGACTGTATTTGAGAGCTGGGGATAATTTTCAAGGCCTTTTTTCCTTCAATGTTCTTGGATAGTTAAGGTTTATTTTCTTTTACAATGTTAGTTTTTAATATAGCGGAGTTATATTTTTGAGTATGCGTTTGTTTTATTTTCCCCTTCATTGTTATTGGATAGTTACAAGTTTATTTTCTTTTATAATGTTCATTTTTAATAGAGCAAAGTTATATTTTTGAGTATGTGTTTGTTTTGTTTTGGCTTTTAGAGAAAACTGATAAATTTTAAACCAATGAAAACCTTTTAAAAAAATTGGGGTTTTTCAGGATTCGTTCAAAGATATGGTCTCACACAACCCCAGTTGGCATAGCTATGGAAACAAATACTTGTGTGAGGGTCACTGCCCTTGTTTTCTCCAAGGCAATGTGGCCTTGTTCTGGTTTTTGTTTTGTTCTTGTCTCTGCTACCCCATAAGGTAATAGGATCTGCGATAACCTCCTCGGCCTCTGCCCAGTGCTGCTCACGGTTTTGTCAGAGGAACAATGCCCTTGCTTTCGCTGGGGAAATAGGTCTTGTGATTTGTGCTAATGAGTAGTTTAGGGTAGGAATTTTTATTTTTTCAAAGGTTGAAGCAAAATTACTGCCTCCTTGTTTGAAATCAATCTCTTAGAAATGGTATCATGCAAGTTTAGAATTCTTTATTCTCTCTTGATCAATATACTATGAACATTTTTGTGGAGTAGCCCATATAAGTTTGTTTTCTATTTCTAAACAATTTTGTGGAGGTAGCCATATAAGTGTGTTTTCTATTTCAGCTTGAGAGATTACACCCCAACCAATCTAATTGAAATGGCAGTGGAATTTAAGGATGTTCATGTCCACTGAATTAAATTAAAACCATAACAACATTTACAGCATTCTCTAATAGGCAGTAGATCAAAATGCTTTTGAAAGGGAATAGAGGATGTTCATGCCAACTGAATTAAATTAAAACCATAACAACATTTACATCAGTCTCTAACAGGCAGTATATCAAAATGCTTTGGAAAGGGAATAGAGTAGATTCCAATTGAAAAACATATGCCAAAAAATATTTTTGCCATGTTGTGACTTTGAGCTATGAGGTGTAGATGTGTGAGGCCTCCTATTATTAGGGGGCTTGCCTTTAGGTTGCTGATATTGTGTGAGAAAATAGAGGATATTTAGTTGTTCAAGGCTTTCTATTAGCATGCTTTTACATTTACTCCTATGGATAATTCATGTATAACTATATATATTACACTTTATTACTTTTGATTTCGTGTGAAATGCATGGGGAAATTTATAAAAGGCAAATTTCTATTGTGTATCACATTTATTTATTTTGAATTGGATTTGAAAGAATATTTAATTAATTTTATTTTGTATTTATTATATAAAGATAAAATTGTTGTTAAACATTTAACCTTCTTATGATATGAAGGTGGACTGAGGAGGAGAGCACACATGGAATATTGTTTAACAAAAGAGTAACATCTTTTTGGTGAGTTGGAATGTAAGAAGGAAATTCAATTCATGATATAGACCAATAGGATAAAAGTTAGATTTAAGAGAATATTTAGGTAATTGTTTTTGTTTTTATTAATGGACACTAAAATTGATACTAAATATTTAATTCTCTTGTGATATGAAATAGGTATATGGAAAATGTTCTTTACAATAGTAAGGTATTTTCCCAAACAAGGTACATGGGGGAGGTTGATGGAAGGTCCAAATCATATAGGTGTAGCAAGTAGATGATGTGTAATTGGTTCATACAATTATATTATTGTTGATGTATTTAGAAAAAAAATAGATATATAATCAAGCATTTTCTTTTTGAGAGGGGCTTGCCCCTTCTCCAAACCTTCATAGATAGCCATGACCAAAGCTATCATGGAGGAGTGTCTGTTTTTATTGCATTTCTCATGCTTTGTGGTTTAGTTTTTAAATTTTATTATTATTTTTCTATGACTTTTGTTTTTAAAATTCTAATTTTAAAATTATTTTGCCATCATTTTATAATAACAATTTTTTAAATTATTTATTTTGAACATTAATAATATTTTTTTACTTTTTTAATGAAGTGATTTTTTTTCATAATAATTTTATATTAAAATTGCTAACAAAATATTACCTTGAAATTTTCACTGCACTCTTTATGTAAAAACTTTTGATATATTTAATTTTCAACCTCACATTTTAAAATTTAATTTTTGCATTTTAAAACTTGGATGTGTAGAGATTCTATTTATTTTAAATTTCCCATCTCAAAATTTAAATCTTAGCACATTTACATAATAACAATTGTAAAACTACATTTAAAAATTTCCATCTTTGATAAATCTGCAATTGCATTTTTAATAGAAACTAATCTTCAAAGTTCTAAAATCTATACAAGAACATTTTTATATGCCAACCACATTTAGGAAAATCACATTTAAAAATTTCAATGTTTGATGACTTGGACACTTATACTATTTAATTTTGAATTCCACTACTTAAAATTTGATGCTTATACACACATTTACATACTCCAATGACATTCATAAAATTACATTTGTGAACTTTCATGTTAAAATCTGATATATTTAATAAACTGGAACATTATAGAGAAGCTTAAATCTAACATTATAAACAGAAGCTTAAATCTATATATTTGTGTTGTGTTGTAGTGTTTTGTTGTGTATCCTCTTAATGTCAAATGTTATGTTGTTGTTGTTGTGTTTGTGTGTATAAGGTGATACACATAACACTCTCTATTTAAGTTGATATAACTATTCAAAAATTGATGTTTGACAAACACATACTTTTATTGAATTCATATAATATTTAATTTCTAATTTATTTTTATCAAAATAATTTAAATACTTTTGATGTTCTAAGCACCTAACTTGGAAAAAAATAGTGTTTCATTAACTTTATGTTAAACTATAATTTTTTCAAAAACATTATAAAAAAAAGCTTAAACCTATATATTGCTGTTGTGTTCTAGTGTTTTGTTGTGTATCCTCTTAATGTCAAATGTTATGTTGTTGTTGTTGTATTTGTGTGTATAAGGTGATACACATAACACTCTCTATTTAAGTTGATTTAACTATTGAAACATTGATGTTTTACAAACACATACTTTTATTGCATTCATATAATATTTAATTTCTAATTTAGCTTTATCAAAATAAATTAAATACTTTTGATGTTCTACACACCTAACCGGGAAAAAAGTAATGTTTAATTAATTGTATGTTAAACTATAATTTTTTCAAAAACATGTGATTTTTGTATGAAATTTTCAAATATAATGATTATATTGTTATCAAATATAGATTTTAATATATTATAATGATGCGTTTGAGAATGTAAATTTGTATTTCAAATTAATTTACATCCATTTGGACTACATTGTATGATATCCAAGTACATAATTGCAAATTAAACTGTAATTTTATGAAGAGTTTGCCCCTTTTTTTTTATATATGGGATGAATTTTTAATTGTAATGATCCTTGTTTTTTTTTATGCATTTTTTATGTTTCAAGTGAATCTAAATATAGATTGAATTTTTTTGTGAATTTCTAAATTTATTTTGTACTTTATGACATTTTATTTGATAATTTTTTAGTTTTCCATCAAATATTTAAATCTCAAATTTTCAATTTTTAAGTAAACTAATTTATGTCTATAATATAATGTATTTTAAATTAATTTGAGAGCTTGCATTTTAAATTCCACTTTTCTATTTTATATTCCATATTATAAAATTTCAAGTTTGGATATATGTTAATGGCAATGGGAAAATGGAAGTAAAATTATTTTTTGATTTTTTAACATTTATACAATCACTTTTTACATTTTCATAATTGCTTTTAAAAGTTTTCGCCCCTTCAGTTTCGCATTTTAAAATTTTATGCTTGTAGACACACATTTATATAGACCAATTGCATTTAAAATTCTTTGGGTTTGATTCCTTTATTAATTAAGATGTACATTTAAAATTACAAAACACATAAAAATAAAAATCACAAAGAAACTAAAAATAAAAATAAAAAATGAGATTTCAAATTCTAAAATTTATATAAAACAAAAACTTTTAATTTATATCTTTTTGATGGGACCAACCCACAGTTCGACACAATAATGCTTATCAACAAGACAGTAATACACTAATCAATAATTAAATGATTAAGCAATGATTTTAAGGACTTAACAGTTGTGATTAGTGTTTAATCTTTAGATGATTATAGACTTCGGTGGATGGCATTTATGGTGGTCTTTAATTAGGTTCAATTGGCAGTACTCGCCTCGTTTTCTGTTTCTCGCTCCTTGGTTTACGCCAAAACCCTCTTTACCATGTCATTTTTTCAATTTTGTTCTTGCAACTTTGCTGTGGTGAGGGTTTGGTCTGGAAGTGAGTTTTTGTGCTATAGATGGATGGAAATGAGCCACAGGCTCTGCATGCGCTGGTTATGGGCTATGCTGGTTGCTCGTGTGGCTCTGTCACTTGTCTTGGTGACTTATTTGCTCAACTCCTTTGGCACAAAATGATGGTTTGCTCTCTGTGTAAGAAAATGACCACTGTAATTGTCTCTTCGGTTACTCAACTTGTATTTGTTTCGTTGTTCGCGTTTTATTGTGGTTCTCCTGCTTGTTAAATTTTATTAATGGTTTTTCATGCTATAGGTCACAGTCGTGGTGGCCTCCTTCTACTCGCAATTCTCTTCTGGTAAGCTATCTCTCCATGATTTATTTTTCTCCTTGTCTTTCTCCTGTTCTAACAAAGATTTCTCCTCGGTCTCAGGTTGTCACCGTGGATTGTGGCTCAGTGGGTTTGCATTCTTCCCACGTGGCTAAACCTCTAGGTAAAAAAAAAATCGCTCACTATATATACAGTTCATTACCCTTCATTCGCTTTTCCTTTTCTCTGTTGAAAGTTGGGCTAATAGTATTGCCCTGTTTTGATTGTGTGGGTTGAGGGTTTTCTCTTTGGCGTGGTTGGTGTGAGTGCCACGGATCTTTCCCGGTAGGCTCTGCCATTGTTATCAACTTGTTTTTATTGTTAGTCTCTGTCGATTTTGTTGGGCAGAGTCCCAGTTCGTGTTCATTTATTCTCCTTTGTTGTCGTTATGCGACCTAGGTTAGTTTGGTACAAACCCTCATTTGTATTTCACAATTTTGTAATTGTAAAACATTGTTTTGGAGTTTGGTACAAACCCTTGCTTGTATTTCACAGTTCTGTAATTGTAAGCTACTGTGTAGGAGTTAGGCCGTCCAAAAACCTTGCTTAGGGTTCTGCTGGTTCATTTGGTTCTATCACTATTCAATGGGTTATCCCTGGACTGTCATATGTATACAAATATATTTTATTTTTTTGGAATGAAAAGAAATATTGTGTATTCGGTTATACTTGTTACCACTGTCGTGGATTTTGTTACTCACCATTTATATACTCGTTCTTGGTTGAATTGTTTGAAATGTACCCGGTTCTTTCGGTCGTGGACTCCGTTTGTTGTTTGTCAGCCTTCGTACTGGAAGTTCTCTTGCAATTTTCCTTGTCTACCTTCTGTTCTTTAGGAGAGAAAATAAATGAAAAGGATATGCATGCACAATATCTACTTATTTTGGTTTATTCAATGATTAGGAAAAAGTAGATAAACATTTCAATGACTATTACAGATGGACTCAAATGAAAGAAAATTATTCTCTATATTCTATTATTGTTCTCATATGCTGAACCCTTTCAGAATGATTTACATTTCATATTTGTACTGTTTGCCCATAGTTACGTTTCAGTTGTTTCTTTTATTAGTTACGTAACTTTTAATTCATTCGGTTCTTCTTGCGCTACAAGATTTTACAATTGATATAGATGTCTTTTTTTCTTCCATTTGTTCTAAATGGAAGAAACAGTTATTCAACAAAAGACAAACAATGTTGACAGTGACCCTAACTAACTATATTGTTCCCTAACTAATAATTAAATTAAAAAAAAATAAGTCCCTACATTCTGCTTTGACTAATTAAACATAAAGAAACCAAAGATTGATAAATATTTCCACCTTGGCAGAGACCAACACCAGGTCATGGTGCCCTTAGCTGGATGCTCTTGCATCAGGCTCTCGGGGTAAGAAGAAATCATGACTCTGGTCCATGAGCTTCTCAACTAAATAACCTTCCTTCTTTATCTACCTGGCATCAAGCCACGAACTGTCCTCAATAGGACGGTTCTTCCACTTGACCAGATATTGCAGATACTCTTTCCGGCGAGTTTGCTTGGCCACCTGAGTGTCGAGGATCCTCTCGATCTTGGGGGGCTGAATGTAAGGCATTTGTCTCATCCAAGTCTCACTTCTGTCTTGGGTATCCCATGTAGGTCGTGCTGTACTATCTTCCTCTGGATTAACAGTGTATGGAAATAGGTCTGCCACATTAAAGATGGGCGAAATGCCTATTTTTGGTGGCAACGGTATTTCATAAGCATTCGCTGAATATTTCTAGAGAACTTTGCACAGGCCTATCTTTTTGTACTTCAGCTTGTTATATGCACCTCTCGGAAAATTCTGCTTGCGCAAATGCACGAGGACTTCATCCCCCGCATTAAACTGCACTTCTTTCTGTTTCAAATCTGCCTGCCTGCTTATATTTTTGACTGATGTCCTGCAACTTTATTTTCACATGCTCGTGCAAATCATTCATTGCTTTAGCGAATTCTTCCCCATCAGCATTCCATCTTTCCTGCTGTCCTAGATCTCGCAATTCATGCACTCCGCGAGGATGCATGCCATACAAGATCTGGAAAGGACTGTAACCCGTGCTGTGGTTGGGAGAATCATTATAAGCAAAATCTGCCTGGGCAAGTACTTGATCCCACATTCGTGAATTCTCACCGATCAAAATTCGTAACAGGTTCCCTATACTTCTTTTTACCACCTCTGTTTTCCCGTCAGTCTACGGGTGGTAAGCAGAGCTAAAACTTAATTGGGTGTCCATCTTCTTCCACAGGGTTCGCCAAAAGTGTCTTGTAAACTTCACATCCCTATCAGAGAGAATGGACTTAGGTAGACCATGTAGTCTGACGATCTCTGTAAAGAACAAGTGGGTCATGTGAGTGGCATCACTGGTTTTTCTACAAGGGATGAAATGCGCCATCTTCGAAAACCGGTCCACTACCACCATCATTGAATCATAACCCTATTGTGTCCTTAGTAGACCCAAGACAAAGTCCAAGCTCACTGAGTCCCACGGTCTACTTGGAATGGGCAATGGCGTGTAAAGTCCCATATTTTAACTGTCCTTTTTCCAACTGACACACTTTACATCTGGTCACAAATCTCTGTACATCCCTTCGCATTTTTGGCCAATAATAAAAATGGTTGAGCTGCTTTAATGTCTTGTCTATGCCGAAATGTCTAGCTAGACCTCCATTGTGCTTCTCCCGAATGAAATTCTCTCTCATTGAGAAGTCAGGAATGCATAACTGTCCTCCTCTAAACAACAACTTCTCCTGCAAATTATAGTCCAACCATGGACTATTGCCTCTCACCAAAGGATTCTGACACGCTTCATAAGCCTCCTTGAAATCCGTGTAAGTCTGATACAAGTCTTTCAAGTGCTGAAAGCCCAACACTTGTATAGTACTCTCCTGCAAGAGTAAGGCTCTTCTGCTCAGTGCATCTGCCACCTTGTTCGCCTGCCCGCTGATGTGTTTCAACACAAATGTCAAACTCTGCAAATATTCCACCCACTTAGCATGCTTGTGATTAAGCTTGTGCTGTTGCATCACATATTACAGTGCAAAATTATCCGAGAATAAAACAAACTCATTCCCCAGCAGATAGTGTCTCCAATGCTTCAGTGCTTGGACGACATCATAGAATTCCTTGTCGTAGGATGAATACTTCTACCTACTTTCGTTCAACTTCTTGCTGAAAAACACAACAGGTTTGTCTTCTTAACTAAGTACAGCTCCAATGGTCGTACTCCTTGCATCACAGCGAACTTGAAAAAGCTTTTTAAAATCTGGCAATCTCAAGATCGGTCTCTCTATGATCTTCTTCTTCAGTAGCTGAAAACTCCTCTCTGCTGCCTCGGTCCAACGAAAAGGATGACTTGCCTTCTTAATAGTATCCAACATAGGTGCGCAGATTTCACTGAAATTTCTTATAAATTTTCTGTAAAAACTTTCCAGCCCATGAAAAATACGTACCTCAAACAGACTTTTCGGGGATGACCAGCTGAAAATTGCTGCAATCTTCTCTAGGTCCATCTTCAACTCATTTTCTACAATCACGAAACCGAGATAAACCAATTCTTTTTGCAGAAAAGTATACTTTTTCAGATTTATCAACAGCT
>APFE030961864.1:0-12549 GCA_000404065.3 Pinus taeda
TAGGTATAGAGTTAGGTAAAGTGTTTTTCTTTACCGTTGTACATTTTGTACCTTACAATCCGACGGTCACGATATGTAGTGATCCGACGGTTCATTCTCTCCTCGGTATTACCGACACTTGATCCGTGGCTTGACACCCGATTGGTCCATGAATTCTATTTAAAGCGCATGGAGGGTCATTTGTAGGTTACCGTGCATGAGAGAAGCTTATGTAAATTTTCATTCTTTATTAATAAATTGCCTGTAGTAGCACGTTGGCGCAGGCCATGGACTGTTTCCCTCTCTGAGGGTTTTAACCACGTCAAAATACTGGTGTATTGATCTGTGATCTGTTTGTGAGCGGTGTCCTTTTGGTGTTCTGTCTAAGCAACTTACCCTGTAAATTCCTACAACAACGTTGTACTACTTGATTGGGTTAGGAATTATTTGCAAGAAAATCATAGAATAATGCAAGAAATTGCTAAAGAGGAAATTACTTTCGTTGGAAATTTTGTCACATTGCATGAGGCGTATTATGATAGGGGCTTTTTGATGGTGCTGGACCCGCCAACATGTCAAGGGGATCTCCCCGGTAAGAAGTCCCAATTAGACCATAGACCGTTTGGTGTAGGAGTCCCAACAGTGGGTCGTAAGGTAATTCCTTGACCGTGATGGCACACATAGGTAAGTAAGATAACTCTGTTAGTTACAAGGGTGTGACTGATGTAGTGAGTCAAGGAAGTTGTATAATAGGTTCTAACACTTCGAAGGGAGAAGGAGGTGATGGTGAGTTCCAGGTTGAGAGGGATCAGTCCCAACTCGGCTAGGAACACACAACACAAAAGGACATGCACAACTTCTGGTGGATCAGTCCACTTGGATGCAACAGTCACATCATACAAGGTAAGATAACATGTAAAACACTCACGGATCAATCCGAGACGAGTGCTACAGTTGTTACAACAAGGTTCATGTGAAAGATATGTCCGGTGTTCGACAGAGCAGTTGACACAGATGGTGACAACATTAACAACATATACAACACATTAACAACAAGATTCATATAATTACATGTGAATTAGTTCATACACAAGTACGTAAGTTAAAAAACATATATCATTAAGGCAACCAGAGCAGACAAACTACAATAACAACATATGCATGAAAATGTGCTGACTCTTATTATATAAAGAAGTGAGTCACAATCGTACAATACACCATGTAAACCTGCTAGCCCCAACAATGGAACGTTACATCCACATCTGCCATCTCCTCTAAAGAGATGAACTAGCTTTGTGTAGTGGAGAAGCCAAGGCGCGTTACAATACTGTTCAAGCTTTTATCCAAGATAGTCTTATAAGAAGCTTGGCTGACCAAAAGCCCTTAAAATGAGTTATGAGGGAATATTTATAGAAAAGGGTGGGGTGACCCTTGACATTCCCCTTTGTGACAGTTCAACTACCCTCATGACTCTTCACCTACTCTATGACTGTTACATCCAACTAACGACACTTGACTTATACTTGACATGGGTCAACATTACAATGCACATGTACTCATGTGATACAACATGGTTTGAGAAAGGCTTGCAAGACATCACTGATACTCGGTCTATTGTGATGAGACCAAATCTTTGACATGCTTTTGAGGGTGAAGGTCGTGAGCTAATGCCAAGCTTGGTCATCCATGATGGTGTGCATGCACTTCATGGTGACATCTTTCTAAAGTGAACTCTTGCCTCCTTTGCAACCAGTGCATTGGTTCATGCCCTTCATCCAACTTGTCTGCTAACATGCACATGGTCTTCTTGGGTACGGTTGAACCAACAAAAAACTGATGCATAGTGTCTGTGCTGATATTCAAGTGTGTGCTAGTGGTCATGCACATCAACTTGCTGAAGTGCATGTTCAACCCCAGTTGGACTTGCTTCTTGTCTTCACCTTGGTGAGTGTGTTGAATGGGTTGGATTGCATGTGTGCACTCAATGACATGCATGTTGTTGAATCCCTTTCATGCAATCAACAACACTGCTCACCATGTCTACTTTGTGTCAGCTGCTGGGTGGATCCTTAACTTGTACGACCATAATTTCATCCGTGAGTGCATGTTGCGCCCACTGTTGTTCCTGTTCTTGTTGCAACTCATTCGTCTGTCTCTGAAGCTTTATGTTCTTCCTGAGTTTCTTCTTCAACACTGATGAGCCCCAAAAATGGGTAACTTATTGGGCTCATTTTGCCTATTATTATCGATTAATCCACCATTCTTCATAGTTCTATGCATGCTTTCGAATATATTTATGTTAATTGAATGAATGAGAATAGTCACTTGACCACAAAGTCTAATACGTGTTTATTGTAGATTTTTGGACATCTTTTGGACCAAGGTCAAGCATTTATGAGCCAGCTGACAGCCAAATACGAAGGAACAAGGCTGAGGATTCATAGGAAGGGTGTCTCCAGCACTAAATGACCCTTTCCTCAAGTTCTCCACCATCAGCTCGGAGTTCAACAGCTCACCAAAGATGATTTCAAGGGGTAGCCGAGCAAATTTTGTGAAGTGGCTGATTAATTGCATTCTTGAGTAGCCAAGCCCCTAAAGTTAAGGAGGGCTATTGGGAGTCCTTGTAGTGCATAAGTAGGAAGGCTTCAAGCCTTAGTAGGTTAGCCATTGAACAATTGTTTTTCGCACTTGAATGCAGCTCTGCCTTTCAGCTCAACTTCGAGCTTTTGTTGTAACAGTTTTGTGACATAATTATTTTTTTAGTAATGGAGATAAATTTCACCTTGTACCAGCTCTAAGCTTTCTTAGGAGGCTCTAACTCTTGGGGTTGGGCCCAACCCAAGTGCCAATACCTCCTTTGTGTACTTTTATGTGTTTTTGCTGCATTCCTAGAATAATTTCTACTATTTAGATTAAAATCTTGCTTTGTTACTTAGGTCATTTTTGATGATTGAAATAACTTTTCATGCTTTAGGTTGATTTGATAGTTTGGTAAGGGAAAAGATCTGCAAAAAGGCCACCAAGAAATCCTTGATCTCATCTCTCCCTCCTTGGTACCATGAGCTAAGACCAAGCCATACTTGCTGCCACAAAAACACTGTTTTTGCCTCTTCATGCAATTGCTAGTGTTATATTTTTAGTTAGGGAAGTTGATACCAGTTGTACTTGCATGTTTAGAATATATTCTTGCTTAGCTTCCATAGTTATCTTACATGATTTTCTGCCAATAAACTTATGTTCATCATGTTTCTGGTTTTTAGGTCAAATTAGGTCAAAATAGCTAAATCTTTGGTTTTCCTAGTCTTTACTGATCAGTTTTGGAAAATAGTGTGCAGAACACCTGTGATACCTCCCTGCCTACCCTTCCTCCATCATACAACTTGATCCAACCCCTGATCCAAGATTCCTTCCCTTCATTTTCACATTTTCCCACTTTGCCCTAATTTCTACATTCTTATGCATCATTGCTCCCTTCATCCATGAACACCTCCTATCACCTTAATCACTCCTTAGCCTCATTCGCCAGGTCCTAGACCCCTTAACATCCTTATCCAACCTCCATTTCCACTTTCCCACCGTTTTTCCACCATCAGCCCTCCAAAATCCTCTTTCGGATCTTCTTGTAGAACATCCTGTAGAACCCCTGCAGACTTCTTGTAGAAGTTCATGTGAGCGGTTTTTCAAGATCCGATCACTGTGAAACTCTCTGCAAGGGTGTTATGGACCCCTTAGGTCCTCTTCTCACCTTCCTAACCTCCTGCAAGCGCCCATTCCATTTCCTTTCGCTCATCAACCTCTGCACAGTAAAAAATAGTCAAAGCACATGCATAATAATTTTGCTAAATTACTCAAAAATACAAAAGATGTTTTCTTCATAGAAGTAGCTTAGTCACATGCATTTTTAATTTTCAATATTCAATGGCATCCAATTCCACCACTTTCATCTCTTTTCTTACACCAGTAGGGTTAGTCAGTAAAACTAGGGTTTACTATGGTTTGCGTTTCTTTTTAGCTTTCAGCTTCTTTCTGCAAGTAGACTAGCCTCCTTTGAGTTAGCTTGCATCCATCACAGTTAAAAGCTTCTTCTAAGAACTCATAGAAGTTGGCTTAAGCTCCTAGTAGACTTGTGCCAGCTGATCAAGTGACAGCCTGTGGCAAGAGCTAGTACTTGTGCATATAGCACCGTTGCTTCCAAGTTTGTTACGAACAACCGGGTTGATAAAAGTAAAGAAGGTATTCTCAGGAGTTGCAGCATCATTGCTGCAATACTGGAGCCCACCATATTTTTGGTCCTGTCGCCGGGGAAGCGTCAGAGTATTTGTGATTGCTGCTTTTCTTCTATTTTCTACTACAACATTCTGCTAAGTAGTTTATTTCAGCAAGAGTAGAGTAGTTGTTTCATTTCCATTCTGTAATTTTATTTCTGCAAAAGTAGATTAGAAATTTCCTACTTTCCTAGACTAGCATTTCAATTCTGCAAGCGTAGATTAGCATTTCAATTCCACAATTTCAATTCTGTAAGCGTAGATTAGCATTTCAATTCCGCAATTTCAATTCTGCAAGCGTAGATTAGCATTTCCATTCCACAATTTCAATTCTGCAATCGTAGATTAGCATTTCAATTCCACAATTTCAATTCTGCAAGCGTAGCTTAACATTTCATTTCTGCAATTTCATTTCAGCAAGCGTAAATTAGTCATTTCTTGGTTTCATTTCAATTCTGCAATTTCCATTTCAGTAAGGTTTATTTTAGTTAGTTGCAATTTGTTGTTCAATCAATTTCAGTTTTGCAGGTACAAGCAGAAAAAAACAAAAATCAACCAAAAATATTTCATTTCATGCCTCGTAGGAACAAAGACAATTCAGGAAAAGTCTTACCCAACACCCCAACCACATCACTGAGTCACCCTTCTCTCTTCTTCGGTGGCAGTGAACCTCGAGAGATACATGAAGATCCTTTAACAGAAGAAGAGTAAGAAAACATTCCTCCTAAGAGCATGGCCGACCACAGGAACGACATAGGTGATGAGAAGAGAATAGAAGGTGCCTTTCCTATCCGAGAGACCAATGGGGACACAAAAATGAAAAACATAAGTCCCTCAGCCTTACCTCACTTCTATGGATTGATCACTGAAGACCCTAATACCTTCTTGTTTGAGTTTCTGTCCTTTGTCGAACCTATTACTATGCAGAAGACGAGCAGAAGTTGAAACTCTTTCCCTCTACCCTCAAGGATGCAACATTGCGTTGGTTCATGGGGTTACTTGGAAACAGTATCACAACTTGGGATCAGATGCAGCAAGCCTTTAACAACAAATACCAGGATTACTGTAGGTCAAAGGAAACGAAGGGAGAAATCTTTCAAATGACCATGGGAAGCGATGAGTCTTTAGAAGATTACGAGGAAAGGTTCCAACTCAGTTATAAAAGGGCCAAGTGCACACTTGACCCCAAATCTCTGAAGCTATTTCTGCTCCGAGGAATCCTTGAAGACCTTCTAGATACCCTCCCTTTGCTGGCTGGAGGAGACAACTACCAGCTACCTTATGATGAGATAAAGACTGTGTTTAGAAACCATTCTAGGGCAGCCCGGAAAATAGGTAAGGGGAATCAACTCTCAGCTGGCGCCACCTTCTCCAAACATGAGTTTACAAATTAGATGGAAGACCTTAAAAGTGAGGTGAGGCAGACCATTGCCATGCAGCTGGATACTTTCCGAATCTAACAGAAGAAAGAGGAAGCTGAGAGGGATTTGGACATCTTCTGCCCCATATGTACAAGGAAACACCCTTGGAACGAGTGTCCATTGTACTCAGTAGAGGTATGTTTCGTTTGTGAGGAAGACCACCCTACAAACCAGTGCCCAAACTTACTCAGACTTAAAGCTATGTACTAAGGGATTGAAGGAGCCACTGAACCACTCTACTTCCTAAACCAAAGGAGGCCACATGGATCCAGACCATACCAGCAGGGGATGCAAGGGGCATCCCAGACTTATTGCAACCCCAACCAATCCACTCACATACCTTCTTGGGGTCCCCCTGCTCATCCTTCTTGGTTCGCACCCCCTCCTTGGTCACATCCATCTCAATACCATACTCAACCTGCTACTCATTCGTTTCATTCTCATGTTCAGTCCCAACCTCAGTGGAATGCACCTCAACAGGGGTGGAGGCCCCAATACAACTCTCCTCCTGCCATTTTGCCTCCACCAACTGCTCAACCATAACCATTACCTCCTGCTCCTCCGAGACAACCCCAGATGCCTGCCCAACTAAACCCGAACCCCAATAACAGGTAGGCCCAGCAGGTATATACTAGAGAGACAACATGCCCTATCTATGCTGTGGAGATTCAGGAGATCAACCTACAATCTGGGAAGGTCCTCCCAGATATCCAACCTCCTCCTAAGGAGGATGAGGAAGAGAAACAAGAAAGTAAACCCAAAGCCATTCCACCCTTTCCTGAGAGACTAACTGGAACCAAGCCACCAACCCTAGAAGAGATTGAACTTCTGGGCGAGCTTAAACAGTTATGTGTAAAAATATCACTTCTCCAGGCCATAAGAGATTTACTAATCTACAACAAGTTGATTAAAGAGAAGTGTTTCAGGCACCCAGGCAGGTGCAAGAGAGATGCCCCAAATATCAATGTCATAGGACAACTATCCGACCTAATGTTGGGATGAGTAATTTGTCTGAAATATCTGGACCCTGGGAGTCCTGTAGTCGATGTCCACATCAATGGCAACATAATCCCCCACACCCTAATTGATCTAGGGGCTGCCATTAATGTGACGACCAGGGACACTATGCTCAAACTCAACCTTCAGAGTTCCCTAAGAAATACCTCGATAGTACTGCAGTTAGTAGACCGCTCCATCGTGACCCCCAAAGGGATTGTGGAAGATGTCATGGTCTCTGTTGATTATTGGGAGTACCCTGCAGACTTCTTGGTCCTTCAGCCAAAGGAAAAACTCACTGGATACCCCCTCATTTTGGGAAGGCCTTGGTTAGCTACTGCAGATGCTTACATAAGTTGTCGAGCTGGGAGCGTGACCATCAAGAATGGGCCTATGTCCAAGTAGCTAGTCCTATATCCTCCGACCCAACCTTTGCTAAAACATGACCCACCTCTCTGGTTGGAAGAGGAAGATGAAGATGAGGTCTACTCTGCACCATTGTGCACAGTGGAAGCCCCCAAGGGAGGTCCTCACATCGAGGATGACCTTATTGAAAATCTGATTTAGGATCCACCTCCCAGCATGCTACCATTGGAAGAGTTGGTGGAAGACACCTAAGCTAGTGCTTTAGTGGATCTCTGTGTGGCTGATCCAACCTTCCCCTAATTTAAGAATGTGGAATTTGGCCCTAAAAGAACCTTGAAGATAACCTCATCCCTATCCCCCTCTCAGGAGAAGGAGCTGTGTAGCCTATTGAATTGCCATTTAAATGCTTTCGCCTAGAGCTATAAGGAGATGAAAGGAGTCCACCCTTTAGTCTGTACCCATCACATTTACATTAAAGAGGTTTATAAACCAGTTAGACAACCTCAGAGGAGAATGAATCCATCCCTTAAAGACATTGTCAAAGAAGAACTGCAAAAGTTTTTGGATGCAGGATTCATTTACCCCATCTCCGACAGCGAGTGGGTTTCTCCTCTGGTGCTTGTGCCCAAGAAAAATGGGAAGTGGAGAATCTGTGTAGATTATCAAGAAATTAACAAAGCTACCAAGAAGGACCATTTCCCTTTACCTTTTATAGATCAAGTGTTAGATGGGCTTAGCAGGGAAGAAGTTCTTCTCCTTCCTAGATGGGTTCAGTGGGTATAATCAAATCCAAATCAGCTCGGAAGACCAAGATAAGACTGCTTTCACTTGTCCATGGGGTACCTTTGCCTACCAGTTCCTTCCCTTTGGGTTATGAAATGCTCCTACCACTTTCCAGAGAGCAGTACTAAGCATCTTTGCTGAACTGGTTCATGATTTGGTGGAGATCTATATGGATGACTTTACTCCTTATGGGTCCAACTTCCAAGAAGCATTGATTAATCTGGGGAAATTTTTAACCAAGTGTATTGAAATGAACCTGTCACTCAGTCCAGAAAAATGTGAATTTCTGATGACTGAAGGGACCATGCTAGGTCATACAATTTCTTAGCAAGGATTACAGGTGGATCACAAGAAGATTGCTATCATCCAAAGGGTTCCACCTCCTTAGAAGGTAAGATATGTTTGGAGTTTCCTAGGCTTAGCGGGGTACTATAGAAGATTCATGAAAGGCTTCAGCAAGCTAGCCTCTCCATTATTTGGTCTTTTGTGGAAGGATGTTGAGTTCATGTGGACTGACAACTGTCAAGAGGCTCTGGATGCGTTGAAAAGTAAGTTGGTGACTACCCCAATCTTGAGAAGTCCAAACTGGGCTCTACCTTTCCACATTCACACAGATGCCTCGAACAAAGCCATAGGAGCAGCCTTAGGACAAGTTGAAGAGAAGCTACCATATGCCATATATTTTGTCAGTAAAAACCTGTCCAAGGCAGAACTAAACTATATCATAACCGAGAAAGAGCTCTTAGCTGTAGTCCATTCCCTAAACAAGTTCAGACACTACATCACTAGTTATCAGACATTTGTACACACTGATCATGCTGCAACTAGATATTTAATGAATAAACCTGATGTAAATGGTCGTATCATTAGATGGTTACTTTTATTGCAGCAATTTGATTTGACCATTGTTGATAAGCCAGGGAAGGAAAATGTTGTTGTTGATTTTCTATCTAGACTAGATTTGTCTGCAGGTGAAGAAGGGGTGGTGTACGATCAAATGCCAGATGAAAACCTGTTTTCTATCTTAGTACTCTCTCCATGGTTTGTTGATATAGCAAATTACTTGGTTTCGGCACAGTTATTGCCACACCTATCCTTAAAAGAGAAGAGCAAGATGATGAGGAAAAGCACCCCATTCACATGGATTGGGGGTAACCTGTTTAAACTTGGCCCAGATCAGATTTTGAGGTGTTGTGTCAGAGAGGAGGAATTTTTTGACATCATCCTCACCTTTCATGATGGACCCTGTGGGGGCCACTTTGTAGCAAAAATAACTGCCTTCAAAAGTCTACAGGCAGGCTACTATTGGCCCACTCTTCATCAAGATGTCAGGAGATACATCAGTCGATGTGACCGATGTCAAAGGATGGGGAAGCCGACTCCCAGGGATGAAATTCCCCTCCAACCTCAAGTGACTTTCAAGCCATTTGAGAAGTGGGGCATGGACTTTATGGGTCCTATTAACCCTCCTTCAAACCAAAAGTCTTACATCATTATGTGCACAGACTACCTGAAAAAGTGGGCAGAAACAAAGGCAATCAAGGCAGCAATAGAAGAAAAGGTGGATGAGTTTTTAAGGGGGAATATCTTCTACAAGTTTGGTTACCCAAGAGAGTTAGTCACAGATCAAGGAAGTCAGTTTAATTCTAACCTGATTGAAGACCTACTCGCTCATCACAGGATCAAGCATATAACTTCCACCCCTTATCATCCACAAGCAAATGGATAGGTGGAAGTCACTAACAGAGCTTTGGAGGAGATTTTGACTAAAGTGGTGAGCAGCAGCCGAAAAGATTGGTTAGATTGCTTGGTTGAGACCATCTGGGCCTACAACACTACTTGGAAAACTACAACAGGTTTCACACCCTATGAGCTGGTCTACGGGAAGAAGGCTTTGCTGTCCATAGAATTCGAATATAACACCTTGAGGTTGGTAGCTCAGCTGGACCTAGATCTTAGCCATGCACAACAGGAAAGATTGCTTCTGTTGAATGGACTAGATGAACAGAGAATGTAGGCCCTTCTCCACTCAGAGGTGGTCCAACTTCAGAGGAAGATATGACATGACCGGTACCTTAAAGAAAAAAAGTTCCAGCCAGGATATTGGGTGCTATTATATGATTCAAGATACAAGGATTTCAAAGGGAAGCTGAGGACAGGATGGCTGGGACCATATACAGTGGAGAGATGCAACGACAATGGTTCATTCCTTATCAGGACCATTGATGAAGAAGCCATCCCCATGCTCATCAATGGGCATCAATTGAAAATCTAGAGGAAGCCCCTTTCTAAGAAGGAGTTCGTTGAAACTCTGGATGAATTAGTGTTGGTAGTGGAGCAAGCCCCTGCCCCAACTCCACCAACACCTTGAAAAAAAAAATAATAAAAGATCCTTGGGTGAAAACCTCCTGGAGGCACCCAAGGCAGGCAGTGAGGGTGAAAACCTCCTGGAGGAGCCCCAAATGTCTCAAAAATAAAAAAAATAAAAAATAAAAAATAAAAAAGAAAGAAGAAAAGAGAAACCTAATTTCTATTGAATAATTGCAAGTTGCAGGAAGGACATTGCAGGTTGGGAGGATCGCACAAGACAAGGACAGAGGTCAGCACCAGGCTGCCGGCATCCCTCACCATCCATCCCTCCATGACCACTACCCTTTCCTAAGATTTTGTTTCATTCGGACTAGGATTTCACCTTCTACAGGAAGTTCTTGTAGAACCCGCAAACAAGCCATAATTGATCTCCGAAGAGGACCTGAATGTTGGGAACCTATCCATGAGGCCATTAACATCCCTGTTTCCATCCATCACCACACGTCACCTTTTCCATCTCCGTACACTTCCATTGCAACCATTTTTTTAATGTTCCTGCACAATCACACACAAAAATTCTGTTTTTTTCATACTGCCAGCAAAAACTCCTTAATGACAAATCAAGCAGCAGTTTCACTCACCATACCTATTACCCTCCATCTAGATTTCTCATCCACTAAGACCCTTGTGGGCGGTATAGCCCTGCTCATTTTAGCTTGCATTCCAGGAGGAGAAGCAGCCACAGGACATCCTACAGGATTCCTGTAGTAGCTGATCCCGCTGAAAGACATACTCCAGAGGCAGGGACATCAAAGTATGGTAGAAGAGACATGCATGAAGCTCTTC
The DNA here is from genome assembly GCA_000404065.3 of Pinus taeda. NCBI lineage: Eukaryota > Viridiplantae > Streptophyta > Pinopsida > Pinales > Pinaceae > Pinus > Pinus taeda. Next base: position 10,967 of record APFE030961864.1, read on the forward strand.
TTGAACGTATAAACATCAACAGCAGCAGAGGCCAAGCATGCAATATGCATGCAACAACAACAAACGAAGGAATGGGGTTTCAGAACCTGAAATTTGCATAACACGGCGACAACCACGCAGGTAAGTGCCTAAACTCGTTCTTTAGTTGCATAAATCATATTTTAAAAGCTGCATGACTATGAGAATGGTCTGGATTGGGTGAACTTGGTGGCCAATCAACTAGCCACCCTCAGCTAGTTGCATATCTTCATGAGATCCGAACGAGCCCCATTACATTAAAAATTGCCGATTAGATGTGCAACCAGGACGTGTGGAGTGTCCATTCAGAGAGAAATTGTTGGGACTGGTAGTGGTGGCAGCGGTAACGGGAGAGTGGAGGTGATGGCAGTCAGGGACACGCAGAAAAATTACGGCTATGAAGTTGGGTCAATGGTCCGGTCCGACCACCTCACCCCTGCACCATGAATCACACCGCAGTTAAAAGACGCTCAGTCGAGACATGCACCACCCTCTGTTCATTCTACACTCAAGACGTTCTCGACTGGAATACGTATCCACCGCTTCCAAAAACAGTTAACTAGTCGTCCTCCACCAGTTTTTTGGCCTATTTTCAAAAATATCCCGCTTATCGGGCTCTAGTGGAAGCATAATTCCATTCTACAGGAATCGAGAGCTCTCTACAGGAAAGTCAGAGAACTGCTCGGTAGGAGGGAACCCAAAGTTTTCGTTGAATTTCAAGATCCAAACGAGGTAGGCCTGAGAGAACTTCTTTGTGCATAATTTGTTGGTGTAAGGTGGTGAATTTAATGACATCAGTTTGAAAAATAAAAGTCTACCTGTGTATTCAACAAACCGTGAAAGATTGCCTACATATTTCACTGTATTTTCTTAAGTTCTTTCTTTGCACTCCGAAATCTCCTCATCATTTTGCTGGCTATCTCAGGCATACTGCCTAGAGATGCCCTTGCTCTATGCACTTCCCTTTGTGCTTTTCCTATGAGCTCCATTTGCTCATGAATAGTCTCAATGTATTGCCACTGATCCGTTATTGATTGGCCAATGTGGGTCCACAAAACTGTCCTGATTTCAGCCACCACTTTGTCAAGGGTGAGTTCTTTCTCCAGCTCCTTTATCCTTTCTTTGAGAGTTTTTATTTCTCTCCCTTTCTCAGCCACATTCTGCTTTGATTTATCATACTTCTCATTCAGCTTGGCCAAATTCTCCTTGGCTCCATTCAGTTCTGTCATCTAGGTTTCGAGGGCCTGGACCTCACTCATCAATTTCTGCATGTCGAGGCTCGGAGCCTGCTCTGTAGATGGTGCTGGTGCTGCTGTTGATGTTGATGGTGCTGTTGTTGATGTTGATGGTGCTGGTGATGCTACTTCTGTGGGAGGAGGAGTGGTCTTTGGAGGCTCCTCAAGGTTAATAACCTCTGGAGGGGGCTGAGAAGTCTGGCCTCCCTCTTTCTGCTGCAGGGCTGCCTGCAGTGCAGCCTCTGTGTCTTCCAGCCTACCTTCTGTCTGCACTAGTTGCTTGTGCAGTGCTACCAGCAATGTAGCTATCTCTTGTTCTTGCTTCTGCTG
>APFE030961876.1:43714-76625 GCA_000404065.3 Pinus taeda
GGCGCCACAGAAGGCGCAGTGCGGAGACGCCACAGAGGCGCCACAAAAGGCGCAGTGCGGAGACGCCACAGAGGCGCTACAGAAGGCGCAGTTGCGGAGGTGCGCAGTGCCACAAAAGGCGCAGCTGCGAAGGTGCGCGGCGCCACAGAAGGCGCAGCTGCGGAGGTGCGCGGCACCATAGAAGGTGAAGTGCGTAGCGACGCAGGCCAAAGAAAAGGAAATTGCGTATCTGTCTTAAGATCTTTTGTTGACTGATTGTTTTTGTTGATAAGGTGTTCTGGGTTTAGTTTACTGTTATTGTGGATCTGGTTATCTGCGTGACTTACTGGTACTTGATGATAATTTGATGTTTATGGATCCAGTTTGAAAATTTATGAAAAGTGGTCCTTCAAAGAAAAGAAGTAGGGGGTTGTAGCTCCCTTCCAAGAGAGACTGGAAAATGAGAGGGAGTTGTAGCTCTCTGCAGGTTGCAGCCTGCGTACTGGGAAAGGACTGCACCAGTACAAGACCATTGTAAAAGGAGTTTCTAATTTGAAAGAAGATAGAGACATATTGCAGCAGGTGGTTTTCACCCACATTGGGTTTCCACCTTATATCTGGTGTTCTTTGATGTGACTGTCTGTTTTTCTTGTTCATGCTCATTGTTTTATGTTACTGATATGCAAAAATAATTCAAAGTGTAAATAAGGAAGATTTGTTAAAAGAACTAGATAATACTGATTCACCCCCCCTCTCAGTATTATTTTCAACAGAGGGGGGGTGAATCAGTATTAGCAAATCAGATAATTTTTCATTTTCATACTCAGATTCATATACGCGACTTCAGTTAAGGGTATATGTGTATATACGCGACTGTTTAAAATGCAACAAGCGTATATGCAGCAATCTTATGATTCAGTTAGCTTATCTTCAGTAAATGCATTAGAACATTATTAACCTCATTAATAGTAACAGGTGTAGTAAAACAGTACAAATCATCACACATAAGAAGCACACATGAACACCATGATATAAGGTGGAAACCCAATGTGGGTGAAAACCACCTGCTGCAATTTGTTTCTATCTTCCTTTAATGAGAAACTTCTTTTACAATGTACTGGTGCAGTCCTTTACTAGTACGCAGGCTACTACCTGCAGAAGGCTACAACCTTCTTAGCTTTTGTACTAGCCATTCCATTTACTAGTACGTAGGCGCTGGCCTACTGAAGGCTCCAACCTTTACTCATTTTCTAGTTGCTCCTGGAAGGGAGCTACAACCCCCTTGGCTCTTGTACTGGCCAATATGTTTACCAGTATGTAGGTGCTGACCTACAATCATCCAGGGACCACGTTTCATATATTTTCATACTGGATCCATGAAGCACAACATCATAATCTAAATCACCACTCTCTGAATCACCTAATACTAAAACACTGAAAACAACACAGTCTACATAACTCTGCAACAACAACCAGATCCAAAAGCAACTTCAAATATCATACTTCATACTGTATACGCTACTTGGATGAACCCAACCTGCGTGTATACGCTCTTTTACCAAAGACAACCCGCGTACAAATCTGCAAATTCAACCTCATAACTTTGCAGCTATTTCAGACATCAGAACATACCCAAATCATAACATTCATAAACATGCGTCAATAGATCTAGTCTATCCATACTCAACCCATATAAAGATAATCACTCCAAGCCTTAAGAGCTCGATCCATCATTCATCATCCTTCACATGAGTGCCTCCTTGGTTCAGATCAAGCAAGGCATCACCAACCCATAACCAACATCTATATCTCACACTTCGTCAGACGTTCATTCCTTGCTCACCATTTTTTCCTAATGATCTTCTCCTTATATAGGTTAGGCTTCTCTCAATACCATGGTCCAAAACCATGTAGAAACAATACCATGAACCCAATACTTGCGGTCGTCACTTTGGACCAAATACTATGGACCAAATACCACGGACCAAAATTATGATTTCCAACATGTAAGCGCCTTTACTCTTATTAACCCGCGTGTATACGCGTACGCTCCTTCTGCTTCGCTAACCTGCGTATATATGCACTTTCTTCACGGTCAACTTGCGTATATCTCTCTATTTACCTGCTGCACTATGATCTATCCTCTGAGTGAGTTGCCATCACCTGTATCATTCCTATGAGTAAGTTGCCATCAAGGACAACACCTGAATCATAATGCCAACATAGAGCGTAGACATGACTTTTTCCACGTGCTTATGATTGCTCCTTTCCATATTTTTCATTTTCTTTCATTTATGGCTATATGATTTTTTGCTTCTTCCAGCGACATCAACCTCTTAGGGCAAAGTTTTAGGCCCAGACTCAAAGATGTGGATAAAAGGAGCCAATAATAATGACAAATGACAATCAACCCAAAACTTGGAAGTGGAAAAAAAAATGTTGGAAACATAATCCTTTGAGATTATGTGAATTTGTCACGTTCACTTGAGTGACAAGAAAAATGGAAACCAAAGGTCAGGAATAAAGGAATTATATATATATATATATATATTAAATCTCTGTTTTCTAATTTTTCGAGTTCCAATAATGGTATTGTTATCACCCCAAGAAACTCTCCTAGGTTGTATCTCAGAGATGATCGGGAACATTACAAACTCAAATTAATGTTGGAAATGGATGAATGGAAGGAATGATGCTTGTTCAAGCCAGGTAACCACTCCTACTTTGCTTGACTCCAGACATGCGTGAACACCCCCAGACTACAAGGCTTTAGACCACCAATTACTCACAGTTTAAGGATTAGGTGAATATGGAGAACATTGACCACACCAGCAGATGCACAGGACCCTGTGATGGCCAACTGCAACCAGTAAAGAGGTTTGTAAATCTATTTCCTAATGCATGGACAGGATGACAACTCTCTGGCACTAAGTTAATAGAAACCTGAGCAACACATTCACTGATACATACAAGATTTTAACACAGAGGTAGGATGACATCTCCTCTAATGCTAAACATCAAGAGTTCAAGAAAAATGTATAACAGGCACAGCCTAGAACATAATAGAAATGGCAAGTGAGAAATTAACAGCAAAAGAAGCTTGTATTAGTTGAAAATGAAGATGAGACGCTGCAAGTATCAAAGCAGTTACAGTCTCCACAAGTTGAACCTTACATCAAAACAACAACCATCAACCCTGATTACATCTCATTTCTAGGTATATATAGAGTTTGAATTGCAAAGGCACTCGGCCATTCTAGGTGTGGAGGGGCCATAATTGACCACCAACCACTTTAACTGTCTGATGGAGTCTTAGTTCGATTGCTTGCTTTAGTGGATAAATTTGATCTTTTTCCTACGCTCTGTTGTCCTTCTCGGGCAAGTGGAGTGTCGTGCAGAATGAACTTCCATAACTATTCAATGCCTTCACCTGCTTGAGCCTTGTCCTTTTCCCTCTCATCCACACTGTCCGTTGAATGTGGTTGTTGAGGAGAAAATGCGCCGCGTACTAGTAACTGGTCACCTTCATCCTTCTGGTGCACGAGATAGTTCAAGGACGTGAACTACACAGTAGATTGAAGAACTGAATAGAGGGACAAAATTGGTCGTCAGTTTCGATAGATGGACGATGGATATGGCTTGGCAAGCACTACGGGAAGGTGAGGTGGAAGATTATCATGGGCCATTGGATCGGGGCGGATAGATCCAACGATCATCGGCCTTCGGAGGTGAGCGGGCGTTACCGAGCGGGAAATTGGGTCTGAACGGTAAGTGGTATCACCCGTACCGCTTTCGGATGATGGGCGGTAATCATACATGGGCGTGCGATTCCATCCAGAGGGTGACGCGTGGTGGTGGGGGTAGAATGAAATCGCTTTCGATCACGAGTTAACGTGTTGTCAATTCGCGGGCGTGGGAAAAGCGAACGTCATCCAATCGTGGCAGGGATGATCGGATGATAGGGGTTTGATCACATGGGTTTTCATTGGCTGTGATGGGGAAAGAGCTTGTGAAGGCGTGTGGTCGTGTGGACACAGTTATGTGATGGTTTAAGCTCCACGCTTGGGGGCCTGAGGGAGCATGGGCTTATACAGGGTTTTAGAGGTAAAATGGAGGTAGTGGGGTGTATGAGAGTGTAAGCAGAGTTGAAGAAGAATGAGAAGGATGGCTGATGGGAGTCCTCTTTGAGCACAAACAACACGGCCAGGCCTGTATTTGACCCTCAAAATGTCAAAGTATGTAGCAGAGCTAACACTGTCTCCTTCTGGGGATGAGATCCTCCTTGTGAGGTCTCAAGAACCTGCAAACCAATGCCTTTCCTGTGAAAATCAAATTAGCAAAATTTCCTAGTGTTCCATTGGGCATGGAGTCTAACTCAGCCTATACTAAAATAGATAAAATACCATAATTACAATTTTAAGGCCAGAAGACCTTAAACAACATAAATTTTCAGAAAACGCCCATTAACTGGGCCATAAAAAATTGTCTCCCCTCCCATACTTTGCAGTATGAAGGTATTATTCCCTTGGATCTGAGAAATGATAAAAGGCCCTATCCAAAAGGCATCGAACTTCCCAGGGTTGCCTTTCTTTTCTTTCAGTGCATCCCACTTAAGAACCAAATCTCCAACCTGAAATTATTTGCTTTTGTCCTTCTCAAAGGCTTCCTTGATCTTCTTCTGATCTGCCACAGACCTTTCAACCAGCTGCTCCCTGATTTGATGAACCTCTGCTAAATCATTGATCCTTTTTGCCATGTATTCTTCCTCGTTCTACTCTTCTTGCAAGAACTTTGCCACAGGGAGAATTAGCTAAATTCGGAATATGGCCTCAGTGCCATATACCAGCTTGAAAGGAGAATTCCCTGTGGATCTCTTAGTGGTCACTCTATCAGCCCATAGTGCATATTTGAGTTTAGAATCCCAATTCTTCTTGTTGTCCTCCAACAACTTTTTAATTATCCTTATCAGACTCTTGTTAGAAGATTTTGCTAGACCATTGCCTTGAGGGTAGTATGAGGTGGAATGGATCAGCTTAATGCCCATTGAGTCACACATGCCCACCAATTCTTTTGCCCAGAAGGTTGTTGCATTATCTGTGACTAATTTTTGTGGACAACCAAATCTAGTGAATATGTTCTCTGTTAAAAACTTCATGACCACATGATGATCAACCTTTCTGGTAGGGATTTCTTCAATCCACTTGGTGAAGTAATCAGTGGCTACTAAGATCCATCTTTTCTGGCCACTGGAATGTGGATTGATTTCTCGAATGAAATCCAAGCCCCACTGCTGAAAAGGGCCACTAGCATGTATAGGCTTTAAGGGCAGGGACTTCAATTGTTGTTTCCCTTCAAATCTTTGGCACCTGTCACATGATTTAACAAATAAAAAGACATCAGAAAATAAGGTGGGCAAATAATACCCAGCTCTGAGAATCTTGTGGGTTGTAGTCTTCCAATAGTGATGTCCTCCACACATGCTAGAATGAAACTGTTGCATAACTTCTATCGATTGTTCCTTATCTAGACACCTCAAAAGAATTCTAGCGGGGTCTCTCCAGTAGAGCAGATTGTCATGGATGTAGTATTTTGCTGCCCTAAGCTTAATAGTTATAAATTGGCTTGAAATAAGGCCTGGAGGGATTTCTATCTTCAACAAGAATTGAGCTATTACAGAGTACCAGTTACAAGAAGCTATATTTTCTGCTAATGACTGATTTTTCCCTGGTTCAGCCGTTTCTTCTGTTACCTGATCATTTTTTGAAATCATGCTTATAAAATCTATGTCCAACGTTCTGCAATTATCGTCAGCCATGAGTTTAGCAAGGCCCTGACCTTTGACCAGCTTGGTGGGCTTCAATTATATATTAAATTCAATAAGATCCATTTAGCCCTTCTTCCATCAGCATTAGGATGTGTTAGGACATCTTTTATTGAAGTAGAGGGTACATATGCAATTACCGTAGAATGTAGAATGTAAATTATGAAAGCTTTCAAGGACATGATAAGGGCATATGCTTTTTTTTCAATGATATCATAGCTCAACTCAGCATCTCCTAAGGTTTTGCTAAAAATGCCACTAGATGCTCTGAACCTTCCTCATCTTCCTACAATAAAACTGCTACAAGGGTGTCTTCTAAGGCATATGAAAATATGTGGAACTCCTTGTTGTAATCTGGACTGATTAAAGTTTGAGCTTCCATAATAGCTTTCTTAATAGACTTAAAGGATCTTCTTGCTAAATCGGTCCATTTGATCTCTAACCCCTTTCTCAACATGGAGGTAATGTGCTTTACAAGTTCTGCAAAATTTGGGATAAACCTCCTCACAAAATTTATTTCTCCCAGAAAGGACTGAATATCTTTCTTTGATCTTGGGACAAACAGGGTTTGTATTGCTCTTACTCTCTATGGGTTGATTCAGACACCTACAGTAGAAACAATATGTCCTAACAACTTTCCTTCTTCCAAAGCAAAATGTGACTTTATGATTTACTAAAATCCCAAACCTTCTGCACTTCAAGAACACTTTCTTCAAATGCTGCAAATGGTCTTGATGGCTATTGGAGTATACTATTATATAATCAAGGTAGATAAGGACAAACTTATCCTTATCTCCCACAAATGCTATATCCATAGCTCTCTAAAAGGTGGCTCCAGCACTCATTAGCCCAAAAGGCATCTTGGAATACAAAAAAGTGCCCCAAGGAGTGGTGAATGCAGTCTTCTCTTGGTCATCTGGATGTACAACAACTTGATTATATCCTGAAAATCCATCCAGGAAAGACATCACTTTGGCTCCTGAGACCTTTTGCAGCAAATGCTCCATCTTGGGTAGAGCATAGTTGTCTTTCTTAGAGCATTTATTTAAGTTCCTGAAATCAACATAGAGCCTGATTTTTCCACTCTTCTTCCTCACCACTACTAGGTTGGATACCCACTTTGAATATCTGAGAGGTACTATGATTTTGGCAGCCAGTAACTTCTTAATTTCTTTTTCAATCAGAGGGAGGAGCAAAGGATTAATTGGTCTCAGCTTCTATTTGGAAGGAATAGTGTCTTTTTCTAAAGGAATTTTATGTTGGATGATCTTTTTGTCGTATGTTTTCAGGTCACTATATTCCCATGCAAAGACATCAGCAAATTGCTTCATTAAATTGCAGTATTCAGCACTTTGGGTAGCAGATAGATGGGTGGACAAATTTATATGTCTTGGATGATCTAGACTCCCTATGTTATGCTTACAGACTGCAGATTGGTCTTCTTTTTGGGCGGCCTTATAAGGACATCATTTTGGTCAAACAAATTTTCTAATGGGACCAGCCCCTTAGATATATGATTGTTGGGCAATTGGACAATGCTATCTCTACCAATTTTGTTTCTAAGATGGGATTGGGGATTTTATTCCAAGGCTTCGTTCTCTTGATCAATTTGCATTTCAGAGAACTCATCAATGACTTGCAGAAACTTATTCACTTCATCATCATCTTCAAAAACTTTCCAATGCCGGACATTATCAGGCAAGGATGGTCTATATCTCATTTGAACTTCATAAACTAGTTTGGGAGGTAGGGGAGGAATAAACATGCTAGCAGACACAACAAGGGAATCAGCAAGCTGATTTTTTACTCTAAGGATGTTTGAGATACAAAAGTTATCAAAATAATATTTGAGTCTCCATACCTCATCTCTGTATGCTTTCAACCTTTGGTGTTTTGCTTGAAATGTTTTGTTCGCTTGCTGAATGATAAGATCAACATCTACAAACACCTTTATGTTCCTAATTCCTCTGTCTTTTGCAGCGTTAAGACCCAATATCAAAGCTTCATACTCTGCTATATTGTTGGTGACTTGAAAAGCCAGCTTAAAAGACAAATGCGTGCTTTCTTGTTTTGGAGATATCAGCACCACCCCTGCTCCTGCAGTTTCCTTGGAACATGCCCCATCAAAGAACATCTCCCAAACTTGACTTCCTTGCTCTCCCTTGGCCTGGTTCATTGGTTTCTTAATCTGCATTAAGGTCCTCTGAGACTCTTTAATTTGGAGAATACATGCTCCAAAGTCAATGTCCATAGCATAAATGGGATGATTAGAAGGGTTCTTCTCATCATTGATGATGTAGGCTAGTTGTGCTTCTCTATACAATCTCCTGCTTTCTCCTCCAAAGACTAGGACAGTGGCATAAGATAGGTCATTTTGTAGTGTCCCGCCTAGTCTCTTAATCCATCCTTTGGACAGCAACATGCCAAACTTAGGGGGGACATCTTCTACCACAATGTCCATCACCATGCTCTTCATGGGTAGCTGAGTTAGGGTAATGGCTAGATATTTGATTAATCCTAGGCATTTCACCTTTCTTGAATCAAATGAGAATAAATCATGATATGGCCTAGTGATATCAAGGCCTAACTCTTCCATGATAGCTTTGGGCATCAAATTGTGACTGGCCCTTGTGTCTAGCAAGAAATTGTGGAGGATTTTGTCATGAATGGTCAAGAAGACACATAATGATGGAGAATTATCATCAGCGGGTTTAGTCATTGGGCTTAGCACAACTGTAGGATTATCATCTTGCAAATTGACAGAGTCAGTGGAGGGTTGTGTGGCTTTTAGCTCAAGAGCATCAAGGATAGGCTTCCTAAAAAATTCACTCTTCACAAGTTCTATCAGAGGCACAGATATTTTTAACTTTTGTACTTCTTATTCAAAGCTGAAAGGGGAAGGGGACTTGTCGGGACCTCTTACCTCTTGAGCTGGAGCTTTGAGGATGACTGGATCAACTGATGGTTTTTTCTATTTGGTATTCTGTGACTCTGTTGGGACAACAGCTTTTTGGGCAGGATTCTCCTTGACATTGTTTGCTTTTGACCTCAGCTTGTATCTTTGTTGTTCACCAGCTTGCATAACAACTTCTCTGTCCCACTCCTGACTATTTTGGTCCTACAGCAATGATTCTTCGTATGCAGCCAATGTAAAAAAGGCAGCACTGCCTTTATCTTCCATGCAATGAATTTCATCGTCTTCTTCAAACTTCTCCTCCTCCATGACTACATTTTGAAAAGGAGCCTTCACTTTCTGTTCTTCATTTTCTTCTTTCCCCTCTGAATGATTTGCAATTGTTCATTTGCTCTTCTGAATGGGTTGGAATTTCTTGGAGCAAATGTGTTTGGAAGCCTTGCCTTCCCAGAGTTCTACTCAACCTTAAGCTTGGATATCTCAGCAGCCAATGACTCTATCATTCTAATCATTTTGTCTAGCTTAGGTTCTAAAGATGAAGCAGAGGAAGAAGAAGTCTCACCTCTCTACCTCCTTCTATCAGCATGACTTTTGAGCTTTTCTGCAGCCATGATATTAGATTCTACCTCTAGGGCTGCATCTTGCATTTCAGGTAGAGTGGCACATCTTCTTTCTCTCAACAACAGATAGAAGTTAGAGTCAAAAGCATTGGCATAGGTAAGTTTGGCAGAGGTGGGGGTAGGGTTTACTTCAACTGGTATTTTACTATACATACGGTTAAACCTTTTATTAAAATCAGGTAGTGATTCCCCATTTTCCCTCTTTAGGTTACCAAACTCAGTATGGTAATATAGCAAGTCCTTTTTATCTCCCCAATGTTTCAAAAATACATCATCTAATGCTTCAATGTCTATTATTGACCTAGGGGCCAGTTCTTTGAACCACTTTCTAGCTTCTCCATCAAGGCTCTGGACAAATACTCTCATCCACACATCATCCTCACTGATATCTAGGTTATCAACATAACTATAGAAAGATTCATGGTGTTCTTCAGCTGTTACCCTTTTAGTACCCGTAAACTTAGGCATGTATTTATGATATTCTCCTACAGGCATGGCATTTAAAGGAACAAACGGGACTAAGCGTCCATACCTAGTAGCTATGATTCTTTCCATATTTGTAGGAGCTTGCTAGCCTACCATGTCTGGGATATGTGGAAGGATACTGGTAGATTGAATGGTAGGAAACAATGAAATAGATGACAGAGACAAGGGAAAATGATGGACTGTATGGGAGGCTTTCTTTGGACTGAGATCCAAAGGGGAACTAAATAAACAAGGAGTTTTATGAATCTCTGAAGGTATTTCTTCACTAGCAATGCTAGGCTCTATATCTTCAAAATGTACGTTCTTGGCTATAGGAACTTCTTACAGAGATACATAAGATTTCTTAGGCTTACCTGATCCTGATGCTCCCTTCTGTGATGTTTTCCTCGGCTTGACAATCTTCTCAGGGTCAGGCACTGGGTCAGCTGGTGATTTTTGAGGATTTCTCCAGGTATGCCTCACAGACTGAGCCAGAACTGTAATGTGGAGTCGCCACTAGGTTGATTCTCCAGTAGAGTCACCAGATAGATGATTACAACCCGAAATGTGCCCAGACTTTGTCTATCATCAAAATCTGGAACTGTGTCAATCTCCCAGGGAAGTTGAGCTTCAATATCCTCTCCTTGGCAATGGCGCCAATTAATGTTATCACCCCAAGAAACTCTCCTAGGTTGTATCTTAGAGATGCTCGGGAACATTACAAACTCAACTTAATGTTGGAAATGGATGAATGGAAGGAATGATGCTTGTTCAAGTCAGATAACCACTCCTACTTTGCTTGACTCCAGACATGTGTGAACACCCCCAGACTACAAGGCTTTAGACCACCAATTATTCACAGTTTAAATATTAGGTGAATATGGAGAATACTCACCACACCAGTAAATGCACAAGAACCTGTGATGGCCAGCTACAACCAGTAAAGAGGTTTGCAAATCTATTTCCTAATGCACAGACAAGATGACAGCTCTCTGGCACTAAGTTAACAGAAACCTAAACAACACATTCACTGATACATACAAGATTTTAACACAGAGGTAGGATGAAAACTCCTCTAATGATAAACATCAAGAGTTCAAGAAAACTGTATAACAGGCACAACCTAGAATAGAATAGAAATGGAAAGTGAGCAATTAATAGCAAAATAAGCTTGTATTAGCTGAAAATGAAGACGAGACACTGCAAGTATCAAAGCAGTTACAGTCTCCAGAAGTTGAACCGTACATCAAAACAACAACCATCAACCCTGATTACATCTCATTTCTAGGTATATATAGAGTTTCAATTACAAAGGCACTTGACCATTCTAGGTGTGGAGGGACCATAATTTACCACTAACTGCTTTAACTGTCTGATGGAGTCTGAGTGCAATTGCTTGCTTCAGTGGATAAATTTGATCTTTTTCCTGCGCTTTGTTGTCCTTCTCAGGCAGGTGGAGTGTCATGCAGAATGAACCTCCATAACTATTCAATGCCTTCACTTGCTCGGGCCCTGTCCTTTTCTCTCTCAGCCATACTGTCTGTTGAATGTGGTTCTTGAGGAGAAAATGCGCCGCGTACTAGTAACTGGTCACCTTTGTCCTTCGGGTGCATGGGACAGTTCAAGGACGTGAACTACACAGTAGATTGATGAACTGAATAGAGGGACAAAATTGGTCGTCGGTTTGGACAGATGGACGGCAGATATGGCTTGGCAGGGACTACAGGAAGCTGAGGTGGAAGATGATCATGGGCCGTTGGATCGGGGCGGGCAGATCCTACGATCATCGGGCTTCAGAGGTGAGCGGGCGTTACCGGGCGAGAAATTGGGTCTGAATGGTAAGTGGTATTGCCCGTACCGCTTTCGAATGATGGGCAGTAATTGTACATGGGCGCACAATTCAATCTGGACGGTGACGCGTGGCGATGGGGGCAGAATGAAACCGCTTTCTATCGCAAGTTAATGGGTTGTCAATTCGCGGGCATGGGAAAAACGAACATCATCCGATCGCGGCGGGGATGATCGGACGACAGGGGTTTGATCGCACAGGTTTTTGTCGGATGTGATGGGGAAAGAGCTTATGAAGAGGCACGGTCGTGTGGACACGGTTATGTGATGGTTTAAGCTCCACACTTGGGGGCCTGAGGGAGCATAGGTTTATATAGGGTTTTAGAGGTAAAACGGAGGTAGTGAGGTGTATGAGAGTGTAAGCGGAGTTGAAGGAGAATGAGAAGGATGGCTAGTGTGAGTCCTCTTTGAGCACAAACAACACGGCTAAGCCTGTATTTGACCCTCAAAATGTCAAAGTATGTAGTAGAGCTAACAGGTATCAGAGCACAATTGGTCTTTCTCAGAAATTGACTCTTGTGAACCCTTGCCTTGCCTCATTTTTTTGTCTCATAATTCTTGGAGTTCATATTGACACCTTCAGCGATGGTCATCTGTAAATCAGCGATGGTCATCTGCAAAATCCTAGTGCTTTGGTGTTCTACAAGATTCTGAGTGCCAAGTTTAATGCCCAAAACCAATATTGACAAGATATTACAATAGTCTCCTTTAGAAGCTCCAAAAAATGATGGTAAAATCATGGTCAAATAATTTTATATAGTAGAATGGAGGCAAATGATGGTGAAATCATGTCATTCGTTCTAGGATTCATAGTTAGTTGAACAAGTTTCTTGCTTGTGATTTTATAAATCAAGGGAAAAGCTCAGTAGATCCCTGAAAAATAGTTGAAAGAATAGCTTAATGAATAAATCCATTTAGTTTCTCATAAATTCGGAACAATGTGGAGTTTGGGCTTACTCAAGATGTTATAGTGTAGATTATGTCAAACCTTTGCTAATGTGTTTTCCAAATTCGTTGAGATCGAGACAATTGATAGAGATATTTTCTAGAATTCTTTAAAATGTCGAAAATTCTCTATGAAATTGATAAAAACATACAGAATTGGCTAGTCCTAATGGTGATTACAGTAAATTGGGGGATATTTTCTAAACAAGTATGTGGAAATTTGTGGAATTATTTTTCCGCTGGTAACTTCTGTCAAAATATTTGAAGTGAAGGGATAACGATGGTTGAATCAAGACACTACTAGACTTTTCAAAAGCATTTTTTATGTTGTTGAAGATGCTATGAAATTGAGTCATTTGGCTTAAATTTCCATCAAAATTATATGAATTTCTAGAAGCTCTATCAAATTAGGCAAAACTTTTTGAACTGATAACAAATAAAGTGAGAAGCCGAAGGAGGATGGGTAGAGACCAGTGTTGGAGTCGAAATAAAGCGATAAGCCGACATTGTTGAACCCTAGGCTAGGGTTATCCTTGAGTCTAGGCTAGGGTCATACTCTCTGTAAAGAACTTTGCAAAGGTATTTCGAACTGCAGGTTTTGACTTGATTCCTTCCAAACCTACCAATTACCTCATTTGACAATAGAATGAAAATACATGAAACATATAGTACTCCTATAAATCAACCAGGTGTTGCGAATTTCATTCAAAAATTGCATCAAATCTATGAGAAATCTGTTAGAAATTTTACAGGGGCAGATAAGAGGAGTTTGCCTCAAAAATCAATTGCTGCTAACAAATCGCAGCTGGATAAAGACTTAAATAAAACACAAAAATTTACTCACATTAAAACAGAGTAAAACAACGTGGTTGCAGTAAATTTACTCGTGAAAGTTTAAAATCATATGGCAACAAACCATACTTTAGATTATGATATAAAAAATATGAAAATATATTCACTTGGTAAATGGAAGTTGCAACACCAAGTAAAACAAAAGAATATCTTACTGCAATTTAGGTTGTTGCAGAGTAACTCTATGTAAAACTCCATAAGAACTTGTTTTTAAGCGCCCATCAATATTTGAAACACAATTTCCTCCTCTTTACCTCTCAGAATTACACCCTCCACTTCTCTTACTATACAAAAATAGACATTTGACTCATTAACACATGAAAAAGAAAAACATTAAGACATAGTATGGGAAATTTTACATAATAAATTATTTTCTAAACTTGTAGGTGTTGGGGAATGTAGGTATGGAGTGAGTGTTTGCCAATAGATATTTACCAAACTTCATTAAATTTTCATTTTCTCTTATGTGTGTGTTGCGGAATAGTCTAATGTGTTGCAAAATGGGGAACTCATACTTCTGCTCATAACTTATATCCTTCTTCTGTCCTTTAACCTACAAACAAATCCGTATCCTGCAAAAACAAATGACAAATATAAGTGTTGTCAATATGTTTATCACAATGATTGGGATTAATTTTCCAACAAAAACCTTATCCATCATCTAACCAGTCCATCGTAATTGCTTTATGTTTCCCACTTCTTGATCATTTAGGGATTTAATGCAATCAGCGCCATTACAAGAGCAACATATGGAATCTCTTGGGGAATAGTAGCTTCAAGCCCCACCGAGCAAAATGATTTACATAGCTATGCTACAAGCAATCAGGACCCACAGCGATTCAGCGATAGAGTAACATTGTAAAGCTTCACCATTAGGACACATAATGAAAAGTTCAGATTTTGGCGAATAATCCCATAGCATATATATATATATATATATATATATCTAATTGAAATATATATATGCATATATATATTAAGGCAAATTGGGGCACGGAGTATGTTTAAAAATTGTTTTTGCTTCGCTAAGAGCTCATCTTCCTTAAACGTAAGGAAACAAGTTAATGGTCCAAGAACTTCACCATTAGAAAGATGTCTGATGAAAAGTTTGAATTTTGGCTAATAATCCCATATCCAAAAAAATGAAAAATAAATATCTAAATAATAAAAAGATTGGAAACAAAATTAAAAAAATGAAAAAACTATATATATTAGATGATTATATTAGGGCATACTAGGGCCTTGAGTATGCCTTGGCCAAGAGCTCATCTTCCTCGAATGTAAGGAATCAGGTTAAAGGCCAAGAGGCATTTGGTAGGAGTGAAAGTCTGCCCCTTACGAACCACGAGCTCATTATTCAACGTAGGGTGGTTTTAATAAGAGTGATTAATGAGCCTGCGTTCACGATTAACAACTAAAAATAATTATTAACAACTGAATTATGATAAGTTTTCTCACCTGTGACAAAAAATTATAATTTTATTATTAAAAAATAATATACTATAAATATATATATATTATATATATATATATATTAATAATATATATTAAAAATGATTATATTAATGAAACATATAAGTATACTTATTAGTCCTTGCCATTTGGCAATAGCATGGGACTATAGTAATCAGAATGGTCGCTATTTATATTAGTTTGAGTTGGTCACGACTAAAGTCTTAGGTTCGAGATATACTTTTTATAATGAAAACTTTTTCTCCATCTTATTTGGTCTCTTCCTGAGGCTGAAAGGCCAAAACCACATGTTAATCTTCTTTTTCCAATCAACATTTAGAATTGCTATCAACATTTAGAATCGCTGAACTAATGCTAGGCAAATGTAAAAGGCTAAGAGGCAACCAATGCGGAATCTATATTTAGATAACGTCAAATTAAACTCAACCTCATGCATGGTTTACACATGGCTCACCTGGTTCGCGCACTGCCATTGTTGTGCTCATGCAGAGTCGCTATGGAGTCGGTTTTGTTGAAGCAACTGTTGACCTAGAACCACGACAAACAGAAGCTTATACAGTACCAGCAACATCATCAGTTGATACAATTGATTCATTCCTAGAATACTTTTCCATTAAAAATACAGAGGATATATAAAGGATACAGGGGAAATACAAGAGGTCCATCACGTATAAGTTTGTTTATACATACATTAACAAAGCAATCATGAAATTGGAGGTGCATGATTGAAGCAACATTTATGGGGTTTCTTTGAATGGCTTTCTGGAGTAAAGAGGTTACTAGAAGCTCTGCCTCTGGATAGCTATTTCTGTAAAACCCATAGTGCAGTTCGGCTTCTGTTGCCTTCATATCTAGATACGAGGACCTCAAGAATACAAACAGCATAGGCAACAACAATTTGATCATTTGGCTTGCAAATACAGCCATGATTTTAACAGCAATAGTAAGAAATTAGATGATTCCTTGCAGTCACATGCATTGGCAACCGAAACTAGATGATTCCTTGCAGTCACATGCATTGGCAACCGGTCCATGGACGTGTACCGGGCATTTGCTCATTTGCTAAAAATCTGTGGGCTAGCAAACCAGGTTCAAGCCGACGAAAGCTCTTAACCAGCACAAACCCCACAAACCAGGTTCAGGCCGAGGAAAGCTCTTAACTAGCACATTAAACTGTGATAATTGCTCTTAACCCAGGTTCAAGCCGAGGAGAGCTCTTAATAGCTGCATACATAGCTGCATAGTTGCTTACATGGTTGCGATACTGGCAATATGGAAACATCAGTTTCGTCTGAATAAGGTAACCATGAACTAAGTTGTTGAATTGAAGCAAGTTGCTTAATTTAAACACTGATATGCAATCTATATTTTTGGAAGCTTATCATAGTTGTTAGAAGTTTACCAGAGTCATTTTCCGTCAGAGTCATTGTCCATCACCTAGGTAACCTGACTAAGCACCACCCCCTGAGTAAGCACCACCAGCACAAGTAGCAGAGGAAGCAGTATTAGCCCGCCTCCAATGCCGAGACAAGCTCCCTCCGCTCTGGAAGTATCTATACCCATCTAGTCTCCTTCGGTTTCTCCTGCCTTCGAAATTCTTTTTGTGATCCAATCGTCATGGAAGCAGTTCTCTTTCGTTCAGTCGATTAGGTCGGGACTGGGATGGTTAGAAGTCAGTCGCTATAAGTAATCTTTAGATGAGTAGGTTGGTTAACCAAGGTCAGTTACTATAAGACATCGTGAGATGCCCTTGAAGGGAAGGGTTTACCAGTCAAGCAGGACTTCGGTTCAATCTAGGTGCCATGCCAGCGCTTGCCTGCATTGTCATTATTGTCCACCACTACATTGTTTCGTTTCTGAGCCAGCGAACCAGTCACCCAGAGCCGCTATTGTTTCATTTCTGAGCACTCTTGCAGCTAAGCCTTTCTGAGCATTCTTGCAGCTAAGCCAGGTATTACCCAGCCCGACTCGATAAAGATTGTGCTTGCCAAGCTCCGCTGCGAAAATGCATCAGACAACTACTAGCCCTATTTATTAATCTGTCAACTCCACCCTAAGCAAAAAGCAGGATAGATTTACTTTACGACCATGGCCGAACAAAGAATTTCATGGATAGAGCTCAGTTTATCCTTCTCTCTTGAGCAAGAGGCATAATTTTTTGGGGGCGGTTATTTTATTAGGAGGGTGGTCTCCTGTCGCAGAACTGATTTTATAAGTGGCATGTGAGATGTGCATCGATGCCTCGTGGGTATGTGGTCTCGAACTATTCAAGATTAGGTTGTAATGCATGCAGGCTGGCGGGTCTTCAGAATGGTGGCCATGGTCATTTTGTTCCATCAGTCGAACTATCCAAGATTATGCAAACAGGTGTAACACATGTAGGGAGGGTCTTCAGAATGGTGGCCACGGTCCTTTTGTTCCATTAGTACCCCGTGTTTTTCAATTATATTCTAAAAGAATTTTATAATATTTTATTGGTATATTTTGGCATTGATTTCAGTTTTCTCTCAACTCGACACAC
Organism: Pinus taeda; assembly: GCA_000404065.3. Classification (NCBI taxonomy): domain Eukaryota; kingdom Viridiplantae; phylum Streptophyta; class Pinopsida; order Pinales; family Pinaceae; genus Pinus; species Pinus taeda. The sequence continues at coordinate 61,153 of APFE030961876.1, forward strand.
GACAGATCTATTATGAAAGAGCCACTAATCTTGCTGCCCTGCCATTTTGTCAACAGGTTTTGATGTTTTTTCATTTGGGAATATTCTGAATTTATTATAAGCACTCTCTTTCATGGAGATTGGTCGTTAGAACCCTTTTATTTCTATAAGCACTCTCTTTCATGGAGACTGGTCGTTAGAACCCTTTTATTTCTGTAGTTACTTGGTTTGGATTTCTTTATTTGGGGTTTCAACTGTTTGGTCGATTTTGCAGCCATATTGGGAGCCATTTATTGAGTATCTTGGTTTCCGACTGTTTTCTCAACTGAGCGCTGTATTTATAATGATTTATTCGATATTTTGTGGGCCTCAAGTACCTTAATAGTTTTCACAGTGCAGAATCACAGGGAAGACAATTCTATGAACTTAGGGTTTTTAAGAAAACCCTGGAACTTTAAGGGACAACAAATTACAATGGATTTTCACGTTTTCTGATGATAGTGGGGGTTCTGTAACTATATGCAAGCATATCTTGTGTATATGTGATCATTTGATCAGAAGAATTTCAGGTAGGCAAGAGGGCACGCTCCAGTTTGTAATATTTTAATTGGGGGTCATTGATGGGTTTAGTATGTTCTACAGTTCCGGGTCACAACCCTGGTGCATTTAATAGGTTGGTTATCTCATGAGATTACATGACAGCGGGTGCAGAATTTTGGAATTGTGGGCTAGCAGGGCTGGAATCACTTACTTCAAACCGTTGATGATTTTAGGATTATTAGAAATTTATGTGATTCAGACATTGGCAACCATATATTGTATTTCATGAATTGGGCACAAAGATAAAATTCAAGTTCGTTTTGTTTCCTGTTAATCACCTTGGGCATGGAGCATCATATGTCAGGGGTTCTTGTAATGTTTGCTTGGCAGTGGATACTGGCTTGCTTGACAGTGTTGGTTCACTTGGGGTGATGGATCACTCTCTGTACGTCTCTCGGCGGGTTATAATAGTGAATTGTGATTGTCCTCTGTAGCGGTGCTGCATTTGAGTTTTTTAGATTTCATAATGATGATTTCAAGAGGTCTCTTTCGATGGTCTCCTCCCCACATACAACCTTTAACACCTGTTTCTGAAGTGTCTGAGCCGTCAGAGTCACCATCACCATATTTGGAGAACAGTCTGGAAGCCATACAAGTGGAAGATGATGGAGGTGTTGAGGAATTTGAAGAGATGGAGCCTCCTCCCGCCAACTGTACCCTTCTTGAGGATTTTTGTCTGTGCAGATGGGTCAGACTGTATTTTGATGATTGTTGGGTCTCTTGCAGCTGCAGCACATGGTGCAACATTGGTGGTCTATTTGCACTTTTTTGGAAAAATCATAAATATGCTCAGTTTTCACGGCCCACCCAGATCACCAGAGGAATTGTTTCATGAGTTTACAAAGTTTGGTTTTGTATAATTCAAATTTGACCCTCAATCTAGTGTACCCAGGCTAGGTTTGTACCTCTAGTTTCTAGATAGTTTTTATACCGCGTTAATGGCTATCAACTTTATGTGAAACTGGTGAAGTATTTGTTGTTGTTGTTCATCCAACTTCAGACAAAGTAGCACAACTATTGGTGTTAATTTCTTGTTGTTGAACATCCAGCTTTAGACAAAGTACCACAACTACTGGTGTTAATTTGTTGTGTTAATTTCCCAGGGCTTACTGGGGAGTGCTCAGGAATCTGTTTTGATAATAGCTAACCTGGGTTTTTCTCTGTCTGACTTGCTTCATAAGAAAGTGGGCTCACCTCCGGCTCAAATTCCCCCAAATCATTGTTATCATATGTAGTATCCTCATTCTTTCTTTCTGATAGACAATGTTCTTACTAGAATTTATAGTGGCATCAGAAAAAGAAATTCATAGTTTGGAATGTAATATATATACAAGGCAATGAAGAAGATATTGCTTTACCTTGAAAGATGATCAAAAACATTTTGGGTCAAAAAAGCACCGACAACTGAGCTTACCGCTAATCCTTTCCACTTATAGAAATGTTGGTCAATAGCTCAAGAACAATTTTTGTCTACACGCAAACTGGATCATGTACTGATAGTGTGTTTTTAATCAGTCATAAATAGGATGTTGAGGTATTCTGTCACTTTTAAATTTGAAAACTATAACTGCTCTGCCTTTGCTAAATTATAAATGCTTTGTCTTTGCTTTATAAATTTGAAAACTGTAAAGCCGCTTTACATGTGTAGCTGAAATTTCTGGTTTTGAACTTTTCTTTGAATGTAAAAATACTCATTATTGATCATTATTGGTATTTTTGAATATCTGAATACTTTTATATTGTCATGTCAAATCCTTTGAAATCGCTAGGGCTGAATTATAGTAAATTGCTTCATCGTAAATCGCACGGATTTAGATGTGTTGTTTTGTTCAAGATACTTGTTACCTCTGTTTTATTGTTCCTTCAAACGTTCGGCACATCGGTCCTGAACGCCTTGGCCTATATATGAGATTCTCGACAGAGGGATTATAGACAGGGATTCATCTCGGTGACTGAATTCCAAATGCTTGGTTGCCACGAAAGTCAGAAGAAAACATTCATTGGATAGGCATTCATTGTTAATGTTCTACGCTCCTATCGATCTTGATTTCTGCCACCACGCCGCGGAACATGACGAGATTTATGCTCGGCTAGTGTGGAACAAACCTTGGATTTATAGCTTTCTGTTGCACCGAAAGCATAATTTTTTATGTATAGGCGATTAGAATAGGATGTTACTACTGTTTTCCTTGAATCCTCTGTGATTGTGTTCTCATCTATAAGAAAGTTCTGCTACCAACTTGAATTGACTGGAGTAACTGGACAGATAAACCATCACTCAGTTACTTACGCCACTCCATCCAGTGAAGAGGGTTGTAAAAGCTCTATGATTACACTCTATACAAGAATAGGGAGCTTTCTCATTGTATACATGATGATTAAGTAGCTGTATTTCTCAAAATGGGTGGTTCTGCATTTCTCAAAATTTTCAAACAACTGAAATCTCGGCGGAGAGGAATTACGTTTTAATCACTGTTGAGATGCTAATATTTGCAACTGTCAGGGATCGAGTCATTATGCCTTAATCAAATTTGAATCCAGAGATTCCATTGCAGAGGCTATTCAGGTTAATATCTATATGGAAGCAATAGAAGAGAGTAGCAAAGTTGATTGGGAGGCTGTCATAAGCTTGCTCGAGTGAATCTACTTCCTATGCAGGAAGATCTGCTAGCTTTACAACTAAAAGAGGCCAAGAATTCGGTAGGACTAAGTCCTCCAACAGATGCTTGGAGAAATCCAGAAACAACTATGAAATTTGGGTTGATCTGTGCAGATAGCAAGTTCCATGGAGGCTGGTGGTACTCTGATCCAATATTCCAATTTGCAAATTCATGGAGATTTAGCCACCCAAAAGACCCTTAACAGTTGGATCATAGCTAACTCTGAGAGAGAATTTGCAGATGGATGTGACTATTTTAGGATTATTACATTAAGTAATAGTGATTCCTTGAAACATGATGTGGGGTTGGATCACTTGTCTAAGATTCAATCATAATAGATAAGTGCACTTGAATCATGAAATGATAGTGATTCCTTGAAACATGATGTGGGGCTGGATCACTTGTCTAAGATTCAATCATAATACATAAGTGCACTTGAATCATGTAATGAAAGAGGCAAAGTAGTAGGAAAAGAACATTGATACATGCCATAGAATCGGAAAACCCTTCAAAGAGATATTAAATGCCACTCTTTCTAATAGTAGCATTAGAACTGTTTTAGAAGTGGCTCATTGATTTAATTGGATGTCTTTGATTTCTTATTGGATGCGTAGAATGCTCCCAGGGGAACCTCAACGTTTTTCATCAGAGTGGTCAAAAGCAAAATATGTTCTCTAAATTCCAAATCCGATCTTGGAATTTTTTATTTTTTTCCCCTTTGCCCATTCTAAGACAATTTTTTTATTCTTTTAAAGATTATCACTAAATCGATACATTTCAGAGTTCTCCAGCTAGCTATCATGGTTTTCCATTCATTATGCTTGCTACACCAAGGCACCATATACTTGGTTCCTTCTGCTTGACTTCAAGCCAGCTCTTTGTCTTTATTTCTGCATAAATTTACAAGAACATCATTATATACAAATGTATTATTCTAGCCAACTCATTACCACAATGCTACTTACAAAATACTGATGTCATTGCTCAAATAACTCACTCAACTACCACGTTCTCCCCTTAAAACAGAGACTGACTAGCTGTCGTGCAGGCCTTCTTGTTTCGTTATGGTTTCATGTAGCTAAAATTAAAATTGTATTTCTCCGCAATATTGTTTTTTAGAGAACTCTACCGGTATGTAAGTTGTTTTCCAATAGAAAAATCTCAACGCGTTGTGAACTCAGGTGGTTTCGATGCCAATATATGTTGTCACTCAAACTGTGAGAGACGTATGGTCAATATCTATAGTCGCTTCCTTGATCTTTCGTGATTCCACATTCAGCTTTCTCCAATAACCAATCATTCAAAATATTTCAATTCCTTTCTCGGATGGAAAAATCTTTCTTCATATTGGTATATATTTTTAATCCTTATTTTATATTTTTCCTTATGAATAAAGATAATGGGCCAACCAGGAACCATCCATTAATTTTCTTCACTAGATATTACAAATGGGCACATCATTTCCTCGTACCTACAATATACATTATAAACTCATGTTATAATATTATCACCTTCACCATTGCATATATCAATATAATAATTTTATGATGGTTGAAACCATGATAAATTAATTTTCATTTATTAATATTAATAATTAATAAGGGTAACAATGCATTTTATAAAATTAAAATTAACATTCAGATTAAATTAAAATAGAGTTTATAGAATTAGATTTAATAATAAAAATTTTAATCTTTTGTTAAAATAAATCTAGAATATTATAAATGTGATACTTAACATTTAAAATGTTAAATATTTTAAATGTAGTGTTAAACATTATAATCTTATAATGTAATTTATCGGATCAATAAAATTTAGCTCAAATTAAGATAGAGTTTATAAGATTAGGCTTAATAATAAATGACATTTTTTTTGTTTTTGAGATTTTTTTGTTATTTTCCAAATTGGATGGTGTTTAAGTAGGAAATCACATGGGAGCTTTCCAAAACTTCAAATATCATTTTTAAATTCATTATAATGGTGTCTTCTTGAGAATATTCATCTGTATTTGCAAGGAAAATTTATAAAATGGTTTAGAAATTTTGAAGTTGACTCCATTAGCTCTTGGATGGTTTTTATGATGTTATCATGAGAAGTTGTGATGAAAAGACATCATTAACATTTCTTAGGAAAAACAAAAACAAGAAAGTATAAAATTATTACAAGGTTTAACAACAATTTTGAAAGATTATATAATGATATTTCCAAAGATATTTATCTTTTTGAAGTTCCTTTACTACATTCAGCTCATCATCTTAATGTTGTTGTTTGATTCTAGAGAAAGGAGATCATTGAATTTAGAATAGAGGTTTTCTAATGGTAGGTAAGTAGAAAACAATATATGGGCTTTCGGGAAGCTATTCAAAAAATATATGGGGATAAGATTCCAAAATATCAAAAAAGGAAGATCTTGGAGAAACTATAACAAACCCTTATATACCTTGGATTTATAAAATTAATCCCTTTGGTTTAATATTATTTTGTTGGGTTTATAATCCCTTGGGGTTTTAGTATTAATCCCTTGGGTTTATTATTCCCTTTGGTTTATAATAATATTCAAATATTGTCTTCGTATGAAAATCAATCATAGTCAACCATGGTCTAATGTCGCATTGTGACAAAGATTGTCTCAATATGAAAACAAGTAATGGTCAACCATAATTGTTTTAGGATTTATAATATGTATCGTAGGGTTTATATATCTTGAGTTTATAATATTGATCCCTTGGATTTAATATTATTTCATTGGGTTTATAATGCCCAGGGTTATTAATCTAAAGGTTCATATTTGTAGGGTATAATGTTATTCATAAGGTTTATAATATTATTCCTTGGGTTAAATATACATTCCTTGAGTTTAATTAATTAACAATAATTAATATAAATTATATAAAAAAAATTATATTCTTATTTGGTAAAAACAATAATCATAATTGAATTTGAGATGCTAGAAAATCCACAGTAGACATTTTTGAATGTCAATGTTTCAAGTCTATATCAAAACCCATCATCAAGACAAAGTTTAAGGAGAAGCAAAAGAGAGAAAGCAATAAATAGAGAGTGATATAAAAAATAAGTCAACAGTAAAAAATTGAAATATAAATGCAGGTAAAACCTAAAATGTCTATTTAATTTTATATTTAAGCATTATATTATCCATGCTTCATTTTTAAAATTGTGGTTATAATGATTTTATTTTAATTTAATACTTTAATAAATTAAATGTATTAATAACACTACTATAATGTGTTATTATATTTAATTATTGATTAAATACTTAAATTAATATGCTCATTTACTTTATTATGCCATATATTAATATTTCATTGGAGTTGATATGATTTAGTTAGAGAATTAGTGAAAGTTTGTGGCATGCATTATATATTTATATTTTATTAATATATTAATTTAATTTTCATTTAATATTTTAATATTTAAATAAATTGCAATTGAATATATTTAAATATTAATTTAATTTATTTATAATCAATACATTTTTAATTATTTGTCATATTTTATTATTATTATTTTATGATATTTAAAAAATAAAACTAATAAGGGGAGATGTTGATTAGGGGTAGAGATGGTTAAGGTGTTTAGGGAAGTGGGATTAGATTAGGGGTGTATCTTTGTGTGAGCAAGGGTATCTAATTATTGTTGATCTCAATTTTGTTGTCTTTGTTGAGATTGATGGGGTGTTTCATGATTTCCAATGCCTCTCACATCTTGCATATACAATCGGTGTATGTTGCAAAAACCAATGCAGACACGCTTGATGATGAGTGCCTCAAACCAAGGATGGAAACCTTATTGGAGAACATGGGTGATAATACGACATCGAGGCATGATTCCGTTAGAAATCAAGGGAACGATCTAAGGCTCAATTCAAACTTAAATAAGGAACCCATCCATGAGGTGCTAGAAGTCATGAAGCACCCCATCTGTCATGCCCACGAGTTGGCATTTGCAATGTGCGATGGGCGGTGGCATGAATTTCAATTAAAGGTGACAATTCGTTGTGTGCGACAAGTCGGGCATTCGATTAAATGTGTCCGAGTCACCTGCGACGAAGTTGCAACCACAAGACGAGTCGACATGTGTGACGAGTTGGGTAGTCAGTTAAATGTGCCCAAGACACATGCGATGAGATACGACGATGGTACGAGTTACGATGAGCCAACACGAGGGTCGAAAAACTGAGAAGAGGGAAATTCAAATAGGTGGATGGAGGGGCCCACATGAGGCAATGGAGGCCCAAGGAGTTATAAGGAGGGAGCAGCTCTCATTTTAAGATTCATTCATACATCTTGCAAACAAAATCACTTGATTGTTCACTATGTTGTTTAGCTGAGTCAACTAGCGGTTTAGCGACGAATCTCAAGCGGAAGATTCAACCTCTACTTCGGGGGACCATTCATGCCCGCCCTAAAGAGATAGTTCTACAAGGATTTCAGGAGTTCTGAGACAGTGACATAGCACCAAAAACCAGCGCAAAGTAAGGAGTGTATTTCTGGGCAGCCACGAAACACGCAAAGGGAGATTGAGGCAAGAAAAGATCTGATTGCTTGTTCGGGAGTTGGTGAGTTGAGGTAGCAGCATTATACCATCGTTCTTGCTGGGTTTTACAGCCATCTGAGCTAGCATTCCAACAATTGAAATTGTTGGGTTGGGGGACAGCGCAGAGGCCACACAATAGATTTTCTTGGTACTTGGGAGCAGTTGAGTTGGGCCAAGAGATCATTCGAGGAGTTAGGGATTGGATAGCACAGGTGAACTCAGTATTTTGGAGAAGTTTTCAGATTGATTTACATGCAGTTTCCAGCAAGTTGAAATTGGCGCTAGAGCTAGGGTGAGACTCCAAGGGGGTCAGAAATCAGAAGTTTAAACCAGCCAAATCGTTTTTGAGTTTTTCTAGGTTTTTGACAAAGATCCCATATATAAAGTTTCATAATTTTCTGATCACCGGAGGTGGGGTTTTAAGTCGTATCTTTGTCGCAGATAGTGTAGAATTGTTGGGGATTGAATAGTGCCTTTGGGTGTCGATTTTGGGAAGTCCAAATAGGGCCAAACCATTTCTAGGCTTTTGTGGGTTTTTTCCAAGGAGTCCAGAGTTAAAAGTATATAAATTTCTAGGCAGTTTCAGTGCACCTTCCAGCCATTCAAACTTCAGAAGAGCAGTAGTTTCTGGGCAGCGCAGTGTAGATTGGTGCAGTAGCTATGCAACCTTCAATTCAGCGATTTTCCTACCTAGGTTTGGTCTTGCTTGTCCTTTCAGACAAGCTCAAGTGCACCATTCCATCATCTATTGTATTTGACTTACAAAAATATAATAAAATGGCTCAGAAGTTCTCCATTTGCAGCTTTTACGTGTGTTTGCTGAATATTTTGTTTTTGTGATTTGTTGCATGTATTATTTTCTTGTTATCGCTTGTATTCCTATTAAGGATCATTACAGTAGTATCAAAGCATGATCTTGGCCTAGCTGTGGGAAATTAACCAGAAGATCATGGAAGCTTTGGGTATAAGTGCACAGTGACAGGTGAAACCAGAGACAAACCCATGGCTCAAGGGAAATCCAATATGTAGAAATTTTGGGGTAGAATTCATTGGGACGATGAGAGGTTGGCCCAGTTGAGGAGGGTGACAGACCAAACCCATCCTCACCCTTACAACAAAGACATTAGAGGTAAGCAGGCCATGGAGGTGCAACCATCTACATCGTGTGTGGAAATTTGACCAGATCAGGGCACCGGATCTCCTAAAAAGGAGCAGACATGACAAAGATGATTAGAGGGTGAGACTAGGGGGCACTTTTGCTGGTGGAGACCTGGATTTAGATATCATGAGCCTAAGGAGGAGGTTGAGCATGATGTTGAGATCCCACAGGATGGTGAGGAGCACATTGATATACCTCGTGTGGTGCAGGAGTCACTTTTATTATAGACCTCTTTGATAGCCCTAGTTGACACCCTAGTGGAGAGGATAGAGCCTACTCACATAGAGCCATTTGTTGAGGGGGTGTCATCCCTAGACGAGATGTCAACAGTCGTTGAGGCACCTGGAGCCATGACCAAGTTTACAGGTGATAGATGCCCACAAAAGTTCCATCAGTTTCAGGCCAACCTTCTAGCATTAAAAAGGAAGGTCACATTAGTGCGAGAGGCGATTCTGTAGCAGAACGAGGAGCTGGAGGGCATTAGAGCAGTTTGTGCCGAATCCACGACCAAATTGACTAACATTGGGGAGCAGTTGGATTGCCTACTGGTGCAGCTAGAGTGCATGTTGGAGCGTGAGAGCAGCCCTCTTCGGACATACATAGACAGGGCTGGCAGCACTATCAAGTTACCATGGCCCATTGGACAGAGGGAGACAGAGCTACATAGTCAAATTGTATGTATTGACCAGGGTAGCGAGATGAGACGACTTGAGTTGCACAAGGTGCAACACCCTCATGGTGGGGTTGTTTTATATGCAAGAGTTCATGCATTTGATCCCTCAATACAATGTCAATGTCAATTATATATATGTTATATACAGTGATCCGACAATACACATTATATTGAGTTGTAGAATGAGTCCCTTGGCTCAATCATATAAAGCAATTGAAAATAAAATATTTCAATGTTTATGTTGATTAAAATATTTCAATGTCAATTATATATATGTTATATACAATAATTGTGACAATGCACATCATATTGGGTTGTAGAATGAGCCTCTTAGCTCAAACATATAATGCAATTGAAATAAAATATTTTAATGTTTATGTTGATTAAAATATTTCAATGTTAATTAGATATAGGTTATATACAGTAATTTTGAGAATACACATCATACTAGGTTGTAAAATGAGCCTCTGTAATCAATCATATAAAGCAATTGAAAATGAAATATTCCAATGTTTATGTTGATTAAAATATTTCAATGCCAGCTATATATATGTTATATATAGTAATTCCTACAATAAAAAAAATTTATGGCTAAAGTATTTAGTGTAATTTTAACATTTACATTTTTTAAGTTTTATTTTTAAATCTAAAATCTAGTAAAAAATTGTTAGATTTGCAAATTTAAACTATGTAGTTTGCAATAAATTTTTCAAAACTCTGAATTCATTTTTTTTAGCACGAGAACTCTAAATTCATTTATAAATTCAAAAATACAATTTAAACAATAAAAAATTACAATTTCACAAATGATAACCAAAACACTTTATTTGAGTCAAAAAAATTATATAATATTTTTTGTACTCGTAAAATTACTACATAATATTTGGGATAAATTCATTTGTTAAACTTCAAATGAAATCTTATAGGATACAACTTTAATTCAAATTTTACTTTTTAAGTCGTACAATTTGAATTTTCTAATTGCAGTGGATTAAAGTTAGTCATGAGATTTCCCTTAAAGAGATATTGAGTTCAAATGAAATTTCCTAGTTGGTTCCAGTTTTCACAAGTTGAAGATGCGAGCTCGACCTGAGTTGCGAACGCGATTTCCTAGAGGATTTCATCTGACAAGATGCAGAGCTCGACTTCGAGTTGCGAAAGCGATTTCTGAACAACCTTTCCTCTAATGGATATTCGACTTGACTTGAGAAAGCGCCCCCAGACTTGAATACCATACATTGAACTCTACAGTCAAATTCAACTCACCTTTGTTTTCCACAATACATTACTCTCTCGTTGAATATAAAGAAGGGAGTAGCCAGATTGAGAATAACTTCAATTACGGAATGGCATTGCAATATCATTTTATTCACTGCAACATCCAAATTCTTTGGCTCCTACTTTTCTTACTTCACCAGTGCCAGCCAATGCTCTAGGTGAAGTGTAATAGTTTACATTGACAAATTTATTACAAGATCCATATATCTTTCAGGGATATATGGGGAAACTCAATAAATGATTCTCACAATCATAGATGCCATCCCTAATAAATATGTTGAGCCATATTATGATACCTCGCATTCTCACATTTATTACAAGATCCATATAGATGATTCTCACCATCATAGATGCCAAATATGTTGAGCCATATTATGATACCTCACATTCTCACATTTATAAATGTCATTCCCACATTTATTAATGCTCCTGCTGGAAAAGGATGGGAACCAAACACTTACCCATATAAAACTAATCAAATGTACAATAATATTAACAATAATTAATTAACTTGTGCAACAATATATATAAAATTAACCTTCCAAGACAAATTTGTTTCAAGTTCCTTCTTATATATTATAAATTAAAACACTCTTTTAGTTTAAAATTAACCTTCCAAGACAAATTTGTTTCAAGTTCCTTCTTATCTATTATAAATTAAAACACTCTTAGTTTGGGAAAGTTATGACGCTCAATTTTGCATATGATAATAAAATCTTCTTTAATTTGAATAACTAATTTCAACATACTTGTTGAAGTTTTATATTTACAAGAATTTAAAATGTCAATTGAAGTTGTATATTTACCAAAATTTAAATTATTTGAGAGTGCAATTATGTCTATAGTGAATTTATTTTGAATATGAATATTTATTAGTGAATTTATTTTGAATATGAATATTTATTATCTAAAAGTTTTATATGAAGTTTAAGGTTAGGTGTTTTTGATATTATAAGATGTTTTTAAAACTTTTCAATGAAAATATTATTCGCATAAATACTCACAATTTTTTTAGTTGACTAAAAGTTTCTTTTTAACATATGGCAAAGATTGTAAGTCCGTGGCAAAGACTAGTTAATACAACATGCAAGATATATACATTATGAGAAGGATCATAGAGTTGTGAAATATGTTTTTCATATCAAACAAATTTAAAATTTATGGTTGAAATATTTATGATGGCGTTCCATGGTAATTGTCTTTGTATGATATGGATGAAATAATGGAGTTTTCTGATAAGGACATATGATGGATGTTGGAGCTAGAAAGCATTAGGGAGGATGCAACTATGATGGCACTAGAACCTTAAGATGTTAATTGACTCTCTTTAGCCATTTTTATCTAGAGGTTTCTAGTGAGATGCCTTAATAGTAAGACACTTTAGGTTTATATTCTTCTTATGCATAAAATCCTTGGTAAGATCAAACTCTTAAGGGGCTATTTAGTAGAAGATGATGCTTATATCTTAAAGGTTGAGTGTGGAAAGGAATATGTGACTTGAATTAATCTACTATGAGAGATTCATGGTATGTGTTGGTTGGGATCAATAAGGAATTATATATGCTAGATCATGTTAGTGAAGATGGTAAATTCAATCTCACCCATGGTAACCATGAGGAGTAGACACATATGCATAAGGATAAGTACTTTCTTGAATTTCATAGTTATCTTTTGTGTTTGTGTGTGTATACTCTTCAATTATGAATTTGAAATATGGAAGGAATAATTTATGCATGTAAATGGCTATGACACACATATTTACCTTGATGATTGTTGTAGAAATATGCTAAAAATATAACTCCTTGGGAGCATCTTCGAGTTATGGAACGAATTTTGGAACACTATAATACAAATATCAAGGCCAACTATAATGAAGAGGATATCTTTGCAAATGCCACTGATGAAAAAAGACATGGAAACATGGCCTTATTGTGGGAAGGAAAAAGAGCATTAGGGAAGGTGTTATGTCAATGGGTAGGGGAATGTAATATAATAGTTTGTTACGCTTAAAGTATAATATGTAATAGTCATGTATTATTATATGATATGGTTTATATGATAGAAATTAATCCATGAGAAGATAAGATATAATGATCGTGTGCTATATATAATGCAAAGCTCAAGGCCAAGATCCAATTGGTGAATGCATATGATTTGAAATGGTTGGATAGGTTTATAATGTGCTGAATATTTTTTCTATAATCATGTAAAATGAATGCTTAAGGGAGAAACAATGGGATGATGACACTATAAGAGGGGAACACAAAAAGGGGTTGTCGAGTGATTTGACTTTGATATTCCCTTTAAAGTACTATACTTTCTTTCCCATGTTTCCTTACAACATTCATATCAATCTTCGACTAGTGGTTATGAGCCATGTACAAGTGTCATAGACTTGGGAAGAGAGTATATTTCACACAAGAAAATGATTTCTCATTTTCCATGCATTATTCTATTATCATAGAATAAGCATTTGAGGGCATAGAGAAGAGACAAAATCTTATGTCATGAGTATGGTTTCTCCTTAGTTTTCATGGTTATTTTGACTATTATAGCAAGAGTTTCCCATGTACTTAAGGAGGATATGGTGCATAGAAGTTGTGGAAGCTTGTTGTTGAAATGTAGGAAAAAATGGAATGATTGGAGAGAAATTCCATACTTGGAATATCCCCAATAGTTGAGGCAATACCTTCAAACATATAAACCTATTATTACTATACATTAATTATCAAAACATAGACAATAGATTAGGATTTTTTTGCACGCACTAAAGAGTGTTGTAAAAGAAGGATACTCTAGGGAACTATTCAGGAGAGGAGTGTCCTGTTGTATTTTCGGCAATATAATATAGTGCTATGGTTACTTTGATGGTTGGAAGAGAGTCTAGAGAGCTCTATAATGAGTAGATGGCTCGTCATGGGAATTATTGGTTGGGTAGAGTGGATTCAAGGTTTTGTAGGAAATTTCTTCACCATGGTGATATTACGGTTTGTCTTATAAGGAGAATCTATATTTGATTCCTAAGGTTGAGTGGAAAAGTACTCCTTAGCAATTAGTTTGGTAGGCATGTTACTTGCTTGTAAACATGATCAAAATAAATAAATAAAAGGAATTAAGTTGAATGACACTTATGTAATTATTTATTGGTACTTTTTCTATTTGATTACTATATTTCAGTATCATGCTTTCATGTGAACTTTCTATGCATCAAGGCTACCTAGTACTCTTGCAAAATTGTTATAGTCCATAGTGTAACTAAATGTGAAGTAGAATGTACCACAATAATAAGAACCACCACAAGTGCTTAACATTGTTAGCTTATAAATGATAAAATATAGAAAATAATCATACACCAAAAAGAATATGATAAGTTAAAGGATCAATGGTACAATAATAGATTTTAAAAGCAAACACTAAATTCCAATTGGAAATCAATGTTGTCACAATCAATAACTCAAAATTATAAATACATTAGAAAGTATTTGTTACAATAATTATATTACCATGTGTCAAGCTCAAAGACCATAATGAAATAGTTTATACCACAAATTCCAATTCAATTTACAAATGGATACATTTTTTTTACTTGTACCATTTCCAAAATCAAACTAATACTTATATTAAAATATTAAAAATAGTAATAACTAAAAAACATCTATGAGTGGCTTAACCACACACAAGATCACTGTCTATCCAAAATCCCATGGACAACTAAAAGTAATATTATTGATATTACATGATGTGTGACTTATTAAATGTTCAGTTTACATGTAATATTGAAAACAAAATTATATTAATAAAAAAATTATTTTACTATTAGCAATAATTAGTTCAATGTCCATATTAAATAACATAATTTTAGATCAGCTTTAGATAGAAAATATTAAAGTAATTTAACAACAACAACAAAAAACTTATATTTTCCCATTTTATCGAGATGTGTAATTTATTTCATTTTTAATATGAAGTTGATGTAAGATTTTAAAAATATTCACAACAAAGAAAATTTAATTGTTTGTTATAAATCAAATATTTCAATATAGATGTTGAGTAAAATATTTTAACATCAAACATATAGATATAAAGAAAGAGAGACAATTCGTATTCCCTTTATATGTGTTTTTTAATTCAAAGTATAAAAGAACGGAAATAATAAAATATATGTATAGAGAGAAAGATATTAATAACAAAAATAATTTAATATGTGTGTGCATATTTAGAAAGAGAGAAAAATGACATTTTTAAAAATATCAATAATATTATATAAAACAAGTAAAAAATTCTTATAGTTAAAACATTTTATTAGTGTGTTCTTTAAAAATAGCATAGATCCATTTTAACTTTGAATCTATGAGCTAATCAAATCTCTCAAAGTATAAATCATTGATCAAGATTTGCATTCACCAAGAGGTTTTCCTTTTGAGAGATTAGATCTCTAGGCGCTTGACAAATATGGAATTAAAATGAATTTATGTTGTTTTTTATTTTAAAAGGACATATCAACTCCATGTTGAGCACCAAATTACACATCTCTCTCAATTGTAAAATGCACCTCTTAAAACAATTA
>APFE030961887.1:0-13927 GCA_000404065.3 Pinus taeda
CTTGCAAAGGTTCGACCAGTTCAAGCCCTAACTCCTTATATCCTGACCTCGTTGGAGACATGCAAAGAAAAACCGAGAGAAAGCAGACCGCTCTGATACCACTGATCCGGATTTAAACAGGAACGCAATAGATTACAGAGATAACCATAAATACACAGATGCAATAACCATAAATAAAGAGATGCAGCGGAAATAACACTTCATTTCATTGATGGAAAATACCGAAATATGCTTACAACCAGAATTGGAAATAAAACCAGCTAGGACGATGGTAGCTTATCTCTGAGAAGAGATGTGCGGCTACATGTCTCTGAATTGTCCCGAACTTGTGTTACAATGAGGCTCGAAGGCCTATTTATTATTGAGAAACAATGGAAAACCCTTCACATTCCAAATCCTACCCCTAGAAGATGAAACGCCAAATTGTGGGCCCCATTTTGGGTAAATTGGAACATCAATTTCCCGGGGTCGTAACTTTGGCATACGATCTCCGTTTGACACGTATGATAGCTCATTAGAAAGATTTCTCCGAGAACTACCACTTTGGGAAGCGAAACATCGGTCCATGGACCATGTTGCCCCCAGATTTCCCAAAAAACGTCGTTTAGGGTCTCAAAACGGCTCCGAAAGTTCAGGACCGAAAAACTGCTAAAAATAGTAAGTTGTGCTACAATTAAGGAAACTGAAAATGCTGAAAGAGACAATGATGAGGGTCTAGATGGACTTGGCAGGTGGCCACCAATATCCACCTGGATCAACAGGGCTGCCACCAAATGGCATCCTATATGGAAGGTTTCATGATGGCAATCAGAGCAAGATTTGGTAGAAGTGTGGGAGAGGATGGAGGCGAGATTTCTGGATGTATGGAGGTTCGGTGGAAGGAAAACCCACTTTGCGCTCAAACCTGAGGTGTTGATGAACAATAGTAATGTATGAATCGTGCTGGAAAATATAGTAAGGTGACATTGGTTAGGAGAAAGATGACGATGAGGGGTAGCTTGTAGCTCATATACCAGTTCAAGGACCTCTCTTTACATAGACTCTATCAGAAGTTACTATCCTCTATGGAGTTACTATTTCTAAAAAATAAAAACTAAGAAAAAAGGAAAACTAATGTCTACTAGGGAATGGACATAGCCTTTCATGCAGGGCTGATGTTCGTCCTTAATTGGAAGCTAGGCAGTTTGGAATTTGCTATGACTAGGGCACTGCAACCGCAAAGAAGGTGTTGCAGGTTTGCAATTTTTCTTTCCTTCACCATAAACATTTTTTAAGCTATAAATTTGATGATATCAGTATTATAAGGGAATTATGGTTTCATAGTATTTTGGTTTTATGTGCTTGCTCTCGACTTGTTAATTTTGGTGGGGTTTCATTATATGGAAATGAGAGTTGGTTCTTGAGTTTAGGTGTTGATATCGTTTTCTCTTATCCTCCATTTTTTGTTATTTTCTTTCTCATTTTATTGGAAGTCACTCCTGGAGTTTGTATTTAGCTTCAGGGGTTTCTTCCAGTGTTTTCCCTTTGCAATTGGTGTCATCCCCACATTGCTCAACCTCGCTTCTTTCCCTCCATTTGTTACTAGGTATCCTTAAACCCACTCTAGTGTTTGTTGTTCTAGGGTGGTGTTCAATTTTGAGTCTGTTAAGATGACAAGGTGTCACCTTTAAACCCCTCATCACACTAGGAAAGGAGGTCACCTATGTCCCCCACCTGCCCCCAATTCACCTCCTTCTATTGCAGGTCAAACTCGTGAATAAACAACTACTCGTGTTGCGGTGGATATCAATAGAAGTGTTATAGAAGTAGTGCAAAGAGCCATTTATGAAGTGGAAGGCCATGTAAGACATAATAGAAGATTTATTCCTGATAGGCATGTGGAAAACGAGACCAAGAATTGGATCCCTCATGTGGGTAGCTCAAACAAGGATTGTTACTCATCCTATATGTAGAAAGTCAACTTATACTGGCACATGAAAACAATGATGGGAAGGGTGCTTACTAATAGAGTTGACACAAAGCAAGAAATGATAATTTGTATAGTTGAAATAGTGGAGAAGGTAGATAAGATGGACAAGAAAATCACAAGGTTGGAAAATGCTTTGAGGAATTATGTTAATTCCTCCTCTAACAATGAAAGTCGATAACAACCACCTTTTCAAGTGGATCCCCCTCTTGAAACATGATCAAGAAATCTTGTCAAATGAATAATAGCATAGCTCAAGGAGCTATAATGTTTATGTTCCTTGGATCTGGGTGATATCGAATCAACTGAGGTGCAAAATATTTCGCATGCCAGTGTTGCATGACTTATTAATGAGAAGGGTTGGGAGGCAACCATTCTATGAGCACACTAAAGGTTGCATTCATTGCAAACAGGATGTGGGTGATTGGACGAGGACAAGGCATTTACTAGCAACAAGGAACATGAATTTTTCCATTAGCACTCAGCAAGACATTCATTCCCTTAGCTTTTCTTCTATGTGGGTGGCTTGTTAATGTGGGTCTGGAAAGGCTAAGAGATTCAGGGTGTTTCGGGTTAGAAGCAAAGAATCTTTAGTTATGATCATCATGGTTCATGAAAGTGGTCAAGTCAAAAGAGGAAGCAGAGGACGTGGGTGTCAACCTCTCCCTCCCTAGCATGGTAAGGGTGAAGAGGAATTTAACAAAGACTTATCGATGCACATTCGTTGCTTAGTCTTTGTCATGGAGGCACAAGAGTAAATAAATATTGGCAATGGCCATTTGGATGTCTGGAACCTCCTAAGTGGACATCTCCATGAATAAGAAGAATCTAGGGAGGGAAGAATTCTGAATTGCAGAAATCAATTCATATTTGGTTCATACTCACATGGCTTTGCAGAATCTATCTAGAGAATTGGAAATTAATTTTACACCTCCTCCCCCTCCTCTAGCTTCCTCAAATTTGCATGATGGGACAAGAGTCACTAATTCTACTCATTAGGGACACAACCCCTCCATTCCTACTCACCCAAAGTCTCAGAAAAAGAAACAAAAGCTCGTTGGTAGACACAACTCCCCAAAACAAGCGGATCAAACGCAAAACTTGTCCAGCCAAACATATGTTGAGTGCCAAACTAAGGGAGAAACCTCGCAAAAGGAGGCAGACACCTACATCCAGATTGTGTATGTTAAGTGGGAGCACCCTTCATGGACTCCTGAAGGATTTAATGAACCCTTCCACTACCTTAACCAGTAGGAAAAGGCTCAGAGGGATATGGCTCAACATGACAAGGCTCAAAGGGATCAAGCTCAACACAACCAGAATAAGCATGACTAGGTAATGGACTAGCTCAACCAAGCTCATTAAATTCTCAGGAAAGGCTCAGTCAAACTCTATTACTTCCTAGTTTTCCATGTTGTTTTGTTGTTCTTGTCTCCTTAGTGTCGGTAATATCTACTTGGCTATGAACTTATATTGTTTTAATTTGGGCTCAGAACTCTCTAAGAGACCACCTAGTTTTCCTCTCATGGCCAGATGGTCTCTCTTATACTCTCCTCGGGAAAGAAATGTTTTTTTTGCAAACAAAAACTCATCTGGGACACTGTCTACTCCAGTTTTTCTATGATGATATTTTATGTAAATTTATGATAATATAAAGAATTTTGCCTTGGTTACAAATAAAATGTTTATGTTTAATAGTTTTCATTTTATGTTAGTTTATATTTTGAAAGACAATATGATTATCCACAACACTGTTGATAGGAAAATTTTGAACTTATATTAATAGTATGGTTTCCCTAGTGAAAACCCAATAGCTCAAAAACTTTTGCTATGTGTATTTGCTCAATGATAATATAAAAAACCTTACTTTACAGAGAAAAAAGAAAAATCTAGTTATATTTTAGTTATCAAATTTTGAACCATCCAATTAACAAGATATTTGGAATTCCAAAACAATCTCAAAAATTTGATTTTATAAAATTTCAATTCACAGATTTTGTTCTTTTAAAAAAATTAAACATATTTTGGAAAAATCAATTAATTTAACTAGCATTTAATATCTTGTTTGGAATAACAGCATAAATTTATGTAATTAATATATGATATTGTAAATATGAATCAGGTAAAAGATTCAAATGTAATCTTAATATTAGTTTCTTTTAGAATGCAATTAAACTTATATATGATGAGCATTGTTATACACTAAATGTTGTATTCACTTATATAATTAGATTTATTTATTTTCTTAATAAATAATAAATTTAATTCCTAACATAGTATAAAATTTGAAGCTTTTACTTCCTATTCTTTCACTTGCCTTTTGCTTTACATATGAATGTGAAGGTTTTTTCATGATTAAAGATAATTTTCATTTCTAATTAGAATTGAATTTCTTTATGGAGTTGTTGCCATATGGTTGAAAACTCCTTCACATTGTATAGTTTATTAGTTTAGAGATAAATCTTGTCAAAGTTAGTAGTATGCTCACAATTTCCTAAATTTGTGTTATTATATATCTTGCTTAAAAATGTGTTCGTCTTTATATTTGTTGATTATGTAAACTTGATGTTACCGTTATGGTGGGTGCACCAATTATGTTATTTGTATGTCAGTTTTATATACATCATTTTTACATCTGAAAGTTTATTAAATTTAAAGTCTTCAAAAATAAATGAGAATGATTTTTGAATTAACCATAAAATTTGAAGGTATCGTTTGAATATCTATGAAGTTTGACTATTGGATCCATGTCAATTGTCAATATGGAACATTATAATAGCTTAACAAATTCTGTACTAATATTCTAAATGTAAAGATGGACTAAATTCATTTGGTGGTATTTACTTGCTTAATAACCAACACGTAATGCTCATTATGTGTAGCTGCAAGGCAAGGACTAGGTGCTTTCTAGCGATCTCCCTTGTTTTATTTATTTTCATAGTAATGATTATAGTTATAATAGAGGAGACTAGGGTTTGAATTATATAACATTTAAAACTGAGTTCAAAATTGACCATGTATATTCATCAAGGGAGACACTCCATTTTATGAAGTGCTTAATCAAAATAATGCTTGCTTTTCTACTCATGTATCACACATAAATTGTTCAACAAACTATTTGACTATAATTATAAAGCGATAAAATATAGAATTATTTTCTCAACTTGTTTTTCTACTCTATGTATTATAGGCAAATTGTTTAACAAACTAGTTGAATATAAATATAAAGCAATAAAATATAGAAATTATTTTCTTAAGGTGGCACCTACAACAAATTTCACCTAGATGTCAGTTTCTAAATCTTTTGTAAATGTTCTTAATATTATTTCTATATTTATTATTGTTTTCTTGTTTAACATGTTTCTAAGTCTAATTTAAAATGTTAATATTAAAATTACAATATCGTGTTTCACATATATTCTAATCCTTTTATATATTCCAATATTTTCTTAAAAATATAAGAAAATATAAATTTTAAATATAACAAGTCATCATAATTCCCATCAAACATTCGAAAATGTAAATCAACATTCATTTAAAAAAATATTGTAATCTATCTTACCTAAAGCATTCATAAAGCTAATGACAAGGGGTTCAACATTAAGGGGGAGAGGACTTGATAGCTGAAACCCTAGCCATCGATGCCCCCTTTTTCGTGTTGTTATTTACCTTGTGGCCTTTTTCTTGACGTTGCCCTTGTTGGCCTAGTGTTTGTTGTTGGTGCCTATTGCAGATGTTGTCGCTCCTAGCTCTTGCTCAAGTGGATTTCGTGCGCCATCTCATATGCCGTCTTTTCTATCAAGGTGTTCCTAGGTGGTGTTTCACCATTCCTATTTCGGACTTGTTTTCTCCAAAGGTCTGTGTGGTTGGTTGTCATTGCTTGTGATATCACCTCTGTCGACTCTCATGTTCACATGTTGTCTAGGGGCTCTGGTGGCATTTTTTCTCTGTTGTGGTGTCTCTGGTCGACTTGCACCAACGTTTCTCTCTGTCATCGTTGTTGCTTGGTCTTTCTCTGGTGGTGTTTCATGTAATTGTGTGCCTGGGTGTTGTTGTTGGGATGTTTGCGGGCCTTTGCACCCTGTTTTTTAGTTTCTGGGTTGTTCTCGGACTAAATGTATTTGGTGGTTTCAGACCTATTGTTTTCTTCTTTGCAGGGTGTCTTTTATGATCCCTAGGTTTTATTTTTCTTTTGCGAACCCTACTGTTTGAATGTTTGTCTACATTGTGTAGAAAATATCCATCTGGAATGGTCTTGTTGCTTGCCCTTTTGGGATTTTTTGGATGGTATTAGTTATCTTTTAAAACTATATCTCTGGAATGTGTCTTCGCATATGCAAGATGTAATTTCATTCTTCTTTGATGAATAAAATTATGCCTCTTTTTCTACATTAAAAAAATAAATAATAAATAAATAAATAAATCATAAAGATAATAAAGTGAGAGCCATTTAGGAATAGAATGTCACATGCCCCATCATGAAGCAACATGCCTTGAGTGGCTCCATTGAAAAACTCCTAACCCCCTAACTTGTTTATGAACTCGAGGGGTAAAATCCTCTAGAGAGGTCTTGGGAATAAATTTATAACATGAGAAAATGGATCTAGTTTGTAGTACAAATTGAAAGGTAGGAATGAATTTTCCCTAAAATATGGCACATTTCTAGCTAGCCACATGTCATAGGCTATGATTTGTAGCGAAGTTCTAAATTCCTTAAAAGTTGGGCTACTTTGCCATTTGGTGAAGTAGTGAACAATTGACTCCCCTTGCAAGTGCCTTTTAAACAAGTTAGTGGGTTCATTTTTACCCACATAGCTCTAGAATAAGAAAATGAAGTAAGTAAATGATTAAGATTCTATAAGTTCTTAACACAAGGGACATAAACTTTTCCCATGTCTTTGTTCCTTCTCTTCATGGCTTCCTAGGTGAGGGTTTTGTCCCTAATAACTAGCCACATAAATTTTCAAGATTATAGAGGATATTTGATTTTCAATTATGGTTCCCACCACCATTGAGAGACTATAAGTCTATCAATGACAAACTTGGCCATGTAGCCTAGTCTCAAAGTATAGATTCTTGAGGCAAGATTATCAAGCTAAACCAACTCATCCTTGACATCTTTGATACAATCATGATTCGTCTTTAACATTGTTATATGAGCCTCTCATTGTTCCTTTTCAATACCCTCTAAACATAATTGCTAATGAGAAGGTCTAATACTTCTCGCATAAAAATTTTGAATCTTGCAAGGCTATACAAGATAGGCAAGAGTGCAACCCTAGGATTAAAGCATTGATATATACAACCTCACTAAAATTTTAATATCTTTATTTAGAAATTGCATTATATAATATATATATATATATAAATATATATATATTATATATATATATATTATTATATATATATTACAGAAAAATAATTCAAGATGCATAAGAATCAGAAAATAAATACATATACCTTTAATGGATAAACAAACCAAAAATTTAAATATAGGGCAAAAAATATGCCAAGTTTGAAAAAAATAACATATTTTATTATTAAAATTCAATATGAGTCTCAACTAAAATATTCCCTTACAAACGTCCGCATGGGGTAGCTCAAGTGGCAATGGCCGTGGAAATGAAGTCTCACTGAACCAGAGATCTTGGGTTCGATTCTTGTGCTACCCTCCCCGGAAATGGGGTGAATAACGGACATGTAAAAACTCGAAAATGAGAAAGTCCTACCGAAACTTACAAAAAAAAAAAAATTCCCTTATAAACCCCTATGAGGGTTAGGATTAGAGGAATACTTTAGAAGCCAAGATGTCAAAGAATCATACAATGGCAACAAGGTGTTGCAAATAAAGAAATAACAAAGCCTTTGCCTTATCACTTCAAGGCATCACTAAATCTCATCAAATTCTACAAGGAACCAAACTAATCAACATTGAAAATAACTTATAACTTTTGAATAGAAGGAATAAATAGTTAAATCAAAATTATTAGATGAAGGATAAAAATAGGAGAGACCAAACTATCTTTGTTAGCTACCTTTAAAGTTGTCCCTACTATCAACAAGACAAAATTAGTCCTAAAAAACTTAGAAGGGGTGAATATAATAATAAAAATAATATTTTAAGTTGTAGCATATCTTTAGAAAAGAACTTCTCCTTCATTCATAATTCCTTCATAATTCCCTTTGCCTTTATTCCAATAGAAATAAGTTTATTTGTTGAACTTCCTCTAATTGATTTTATTTACTAATTTAAGAAAGTATTCTAAGAAAAAAGATAAATTATTAATGTTTTAATTTAATATTAACTATAAGGAGATGGGGTCCCAAATATTTACCTTTCACCTTGTAGCTCCCAATTTGAAAAATAAATCGGCAAGTATATATGAGACTATAGCATATCACATAAAATCATAATATCATCATCACATAACCTTCTGCCTCCCAAATATATATATAATAATATCCATGCTACCAAAATTATGTCAAATAGTATCATCATGTCCAAAATAATGGGTGTCAAATGTCTGAAAATAAAAATAAATAAAAGTCACTGTGTCTTTGGATGAAAATCCTGGAATGACATTTCTCTCTTTCCTTCTACCTTTTCATTTAGTTGTGCAAGGTTTAGAGATAAAGGTGGAGCCAGTTGAGCTTGAGTCAGGCTTCACCATGGGTTTCTTTCCTTTGTCTTTCAGGAGTGTAACAGAGACTTGTAAAATGAAGTTGTTTATGGGATTTCTTAATCTGAAATAGGGGCAGATGAGACATGAACATGTATGGGATGCCAATACATAACATTGGAAGCAGGTTGAGCAAGCATCAACTTCCAACCATTATTCATAGGTGACCTGAGAGAGGCAAGGATATCAACAATGTTTGTATGGGATTGTAATTCATCACTAGGTTGTGTCAGTGGGGGAGGTAAGGCAACTTGATTTATGAGATTAATATGATCATTTTGAAGAATTTCATTAAATTATTCTAAGTTTGCATCAAAATGTATAGAGAATATGATTATCTTATTTCCAACCTTCTTGACAAATGGTATTAGGTCTTCTGCCTCTTCCTCCTCTATTACCCTTTTTGGTTCACTAAAAATGTTCATCTAAAACATTCCAAATCACAACATCAATAATAATATGTATCATACACAAAACAATAAATTAAATTATTGAAAAATGTACATGACAGTCACAAAAAGAATTATGAGACGTAGTTTAGTGAATAAACAAGGGTATTGAAGAATGAATGATTTCATGTGATGGTTTTTTTCCATGTTTTCCTGTATCATATCAGTTGGGGGGATAAATTGTCCTTTTAATCTAGAACAACTAATCTAGCTCACACATAAATTGTCAATCTGGATAGGCTTTGTGTTTCAAGGCTATCATGCAAAGTATATGCAAGAACAAATGAAAACTAGCGCTAATGAAATATCAAAACCAATCGGTATAACATCACTCTCAACACTCAAAACATACTTGTTGTCACACCCCAAACCTTTCTCATGCTTTCACAAATAAAAGATACATGTTGCAGAATATATCGCACTCTGTCAACAATCACTCTTATTCAAAAGAAACAACACTCCTGGAAACCATTCAACACTCAACAATTGTTGAAACACTCGTTCAATAAGATAAACAAGCCAATGAACTATAACAATATTTGAATAATTATCACACTAATGAAGAGACCAGTCTATGACCTATGTTGTTACACAACAATAAAGATTATAATTCTAAAATAACTCAATGCATGAACAGGATTTGTAACAGTAACAGTACATCACACATGAATCATAACTGAGAGGAAAAATACATTGCTAAAATACCTCTCTAACTAGTGATCCCTACTAAGAAGGAGGGTCGTTCCTCCTTAGCAGGGGCTAGTAAGCATGCAAGTTAATCAGAAGAAGGATATGGAGCCATGAATGGTAGAGATTTGAATTAATGAAAAGTTATAGTACAAGATTACAATGACGGTACTCCCTCTTATAAGATTTATCTATGCATGCCTCATGGGCAGAGAGTACATTATTTTATATTTTAAAGTACATTTCTATTTTCAAAAAATAAGATCATCATGAGAATGTCTCGATTCTCATGTAAAATAAATTGAGAATATACAGTAATTGTCTTATGACAAATTATCCTAGTTGAACAAAGTTGTAACACCTTTTCCAAATTATAATGATTTGTCAATTGGGAATCCTAATTGTTTTAACTGAGTCAGAGGTGTTGTCCATGAATGTCTCCTTTCAACTATCAAGTTGGCTTTGTCTGGGTGTCTGTCCAAATAAATCTTCATTACTAAGCATAGGGGAACAAAGTATCCCAAAATAAGCTCAGTGTGTATCAACAATGTCAACAGAGTATTTGTTCCATCTTTGGAGAGGCAAAAATATGGAGATATTTTCCTATAACATCATCTCAATAGGCCACTCAATTTGAAACAACCCCTCGTCAATTCATTAATAAAATAGTCTAAAGAAATTAGATTTTATGTCAAATTGCAATCAAAACTAGATAACAAGGATGGATACAAAAAGGAAACATACTTTAGCTAATGTTGGATGTCAGAGTGATAAAGCATGGGTTTGAGAGTCAAAATGATAAGAAAACTTAGGTAAAATAAGTACAAAAAGATGTCATTTCTGCATCCCAACATCTCCCCCCATCTTAAACATTTGCATGTCCTCATGCATACCCTTGTAATAGGTTTCTGATATACTATGAATGGAACTTTGAAAATTTAAATGGCCCTATTATGTCTTTAGTTGGTGCTTTGTATCCCGAGAGACAACCAATTCTATTTCCCATAATCCATCATCTATGTGATACGGGTGTTGATACTTGTAAACAGGGAGCCAAATAAGTGGAAATATGAATCTGAGTCCATACCAACCAAGCCCACTTTTCCTGATAAACTATGCATATTGAGGTGTCCTAGAAAGTGCATGTACAAAATTTTAAAAGCAATCGGGGTCCTCATTCCTCAATTCCTCTCTACAGGCTTCCCATCTAGGCCTTCTTCCTTCTAATGTGTTATGTCTCAACACCTTGATATTCCTAAGATAGCATTCCAGAACCTTGTTCCTAAATTCCATCAACACAATTTTAGTGGTTGGGTATTGCCACATCCTATTATATGCCACATAAATTGTTTGATCGGGCCTTTGCTCATTTTGGATAAACAATTTCACGACTTCCTCATTTGTTGTTACAGTATCATAGGTGGCCTTCTTGCTGAATTAATTCTGTGTGAATGATGTGAAGGCCCATAGCTAAACATCTCAAACATTGGGTGTAATATTAAAATTCCTCGCTCCAAAACAAGCAAAATCATGTAGATACAACTCACATAATATATGTTGCTTTGAAATATTGGCCTTCTAAAAGGTTTACAAGAAGGCTTGAACTTCCCTTATTATATATGGTCATTACTCTTTAATTGTTGTCAATCGGAAGAGGAAAATTTTTCTTGCAGATACAGGGGGTAGGAAGGAGAAGTAGTTATGCAACTCAATGCATTCTCTACAAGCTCATACATCTGCTCCCTCTCTTGTTGCAACAGATTTACTTCTTCTTGAAATTCTCTTACCTACAAAATTGCTTGCTTCCTTTCTTTTTTAATCTTTACCAAGTCCTAACCAACAAATTTCCAGCCCAAGTCCTATTAAGATTGTCAACAATCTCCTTATGTTTTCTTAGAGGGATAACTTCAGTTTTCAACAATATTTCCAAACTCTTCCATTTTTCTAAATCCTCAAGAACAAATATTGATTTCAATGGCTCTTCAGATTCTAATTGAACTATATCCATTGTTGTTACAATAACAAACTCATCAACTCCCTAAAATATTTCTTCATTTCCCTTCTCCCTTTGATGTGTTATATCAGTTGTTGATTCTTATGGAGCAACAACATCATTAACAAGTACTTGTGGAACAACAAACTGATTTTCTCCATCTCGTTCTACTTCGACTACTGGTTCTTCAGTAGCATCATTGGCAGGTTCTTATGGAATAATGGCCTTGAAATCCACATCTTGATCTTCCACTCGACCAATCAAAATAGTGGTTGGCCCCTTCCAATCTGCCTCCTTAAGTATTTGTCTACAACCCATGCATATTTTTTTAGTTGTGTCAGCAGGTGACACCATTTCTGCCACCTACACTAGGGTTTCCAACCCTATTTGTTTCTTAAATTGAAATCTTTCTTTGAGCATGATAAGTTGTTTTTCAGGTTTTCATTTTCCTCTTTTAACTCATTAATTTGTTGAATGAGAGGACCAGTTTCAAGCTTACTCATTGAAGGAATTATTTCTTGTTCCAATGTGGGTTCTTTTGTCTTTCCTGCACTCAGTTGTTCCTCTGGTTCCTTTGATTCCTTTGATTCTGATTCTACTGTAGTAGCATGGACTTTAGGCATTGAGGCAGTTGATGATGTAACAATCACTCGCACTCTCTTCTTAGGGTTTTTATCCCCCAACACCTTCTTCAACAACCTCTTCCATACTCTCGTTTGCAGAGGCATCTCCTTCTTAGGTACTTCTTCAGGTGTCTCTTTCCCAGGTACCTATGTTTCATGTGCCTCTTCTTCAATAAGGCATGCATATCCATCCATTTTAGATTGTCCATTAGGTACATCCATTGGTCCTTCAATATGAGCCTTCTTCACATAACACCTGATTCATAGATCCCTCCAACGATTCCTAGGAGGTGTAACTGTGCATACTTCTGGTGTTGTTTAAGCACTTTCCTCCTATTCTTCATCTTCACTCTTTTCCTCCTCAAGAGTTGGTAAATTTGATTATGCTAATAGTATATTCCATATTCTTCCTCATTGTTGCAGTGAGTCAATTATAATCCATTTGATCAACCCATGGTTACTTAAGCAGGTTTTAGGATGCTTCGCCATACGTATAACTTATGTCATATGTTGTAATGATTTTAACAAATAATAGGGCATGTTTATTGGGCCTAATGGTTAAGAGCATGTGTTTCCTCCTAAGAGGTCACCGGTTCACACCAGACGAGGTAGAGTATGCATGCCTTCATAGACTTAGCAATCGAATCGTTGTGCGAAGGTGGGTCCCTTGTCCTACAAATAAGGGGTATCATACACCAATTTGGTGTCTGACTTGGTTGTGACCTTAAAATTGGATAATAATAATTAATTTCCCATCATGCAAATGTGTTAGCGGCAGAAAGTGGTAGTGAAATAAAATCACAAAACACCCCTCATAAGTTATAAATTTCTTAATAAAATAGGGCATGTCATCCCAAGGATGAGCAAGGGATATTCTGTCAATCCCTTTTCCCTTATGCTTTACCTCCTCACATTGCTGTAAAAATGTAGCTTTAGTTGTTGGGACTGCTATTTTCCTGCAAAACCAACGCGTTCTTGTTTGAGGCGGACATGTCACCCTAGCAATTACTTCTTCTGTAACAACAATCCTAACTCCTCAAATCAGTAAACCCTGCTCATTTAAAGCCTTTGTTGTTAGAAAATTATATATTACAGAGCAATGGAACACATAAAATATTGCAGAAATATAAACACATAAAACAAGAGAGATAGAGATATACGTGGTTCACCCAATTTGGGCTACGTCCATGGAGAAACAGCCAGTCCTTCCTTTTATATTATCCAGCAAAATGAAGAGATACAACCTACAGCAGATCCGTTGTAATTCCATCTTCGCTCACACAATCTCCTCTCTCTTTCTCGCTCAGGATACAGATCTACATAAACACAATACAATTCCCTCATATATAGCGAGGGGTTTCCTTCTAGGGAAAAAACCCTAAATTAAACATGACTTCTATCGTCATATCTCTGCCTAATGAACCACCCAGATTGACTATGAAATTACAACATTTTACGAGGCAATGTTACATCTATTTTTAGCTTTGGGGGCGCTGCCCCCCCTGGACCCCACCGGGGGGGCTCCCAAA
>APFE030961887.1:26470-55367 GCA_000404065.3 Pinus taeda
ATATTCACCTCCATTATCTGATCTGAGACACTTCAACCTTTCTCCTGTCTCATTTTCAACCAAAGCTTTCCATTTCTTGAAAGTATCAAATACATTAGATTTATTTCGAATACAATAAATCTAGGTTTTTCTGGTTGCAACATCAATAAAGTAACATAATAATGAGAGCCACCAAGAGATGATACCTGAGTAGGTCCCCATACATCTGTAAGCACAAGCTCTAATTTTTCACTCTTCTTTTCTTTCCCAACTCTTATGAATACGACTCTCTTCTGATTTCCATAAACACAATTCTCACATAATTTTAAATCAACATGCTTCAAACATGGAAAAAACTTTATCGAGTGAAGAATCTGCATCCCCTTCTCACTCATGTGCCCAAGTCTATGATGCCACAATGTTGTATCTTCTCCTATAGAGGTTAAAGCATTAACAAAATTAGAAATACCATTGCATAAATACAATGTACCAACCTTTCTCCTTTTACTATTACCAGGGCTCCTTTAATGACCTTCGAAGTTTTATCTGTAAAAGTAGTTACACAGCCTTCACCTCCCAACTGCCTTGTTGAAATAAGATTTCTCTTCAGATCTAGAACATGTCTTACCTCCTTCAATAGTCATTGATTTCCATTCTATTGTTTTATTAAAACTGCACCCATTCCAATGATTTTACATGGTTTATCATCACCCAATCAAACCTGTCCAAAATCTCCTTGAACATAATCATGAAAATGTTTCCTATCAGGTGTGGCATGGAATGAGGCCCCTTAATCTACCACCCAATCATCAATAATATTTTCTAATGGAAGAATCAAAGCATCTTGCAACATATCACCTGTCACATTCGCTTCATGATTGTTTTCTTGCTACGCCTCTCCTTCTTTTCCCTTCCGAGACTTGCAGTCTTTCTTCAAGTGTCCATTTTTCCCGCATTTCCAGCACATTATCCCTAGTCTAGACTCGGATATGCCTTTCCTTGACTTACTGCGATATCCTGGGCTCTTTCCTCTTTCCATTTTTCTTCCCCTCATCTCTCAGTCAAAGCATTACCTAATGTCTCACCAGAGCTTTTCCGTCGCATTTCCTTGCTAAGGATTGCACTGACAACATCATCAAACTTTAAAGTACTAGATCTAGAGACAGAGTTACTAATGTCCATAACTAAACCATTCCAACTTTCTCGCAATGAGCATAGAAATAACATAGCCCTAACTTCATCATCAAAAGTTACCCCTACAAAACTTAGCTGACTAGTAACAACATTAAATTCATTTAAATGATCAGCAACAGATCCACCTTATGACATCTTCGTATTAAATAAACGCTTCATAAGAATTACCTTATTTGAGGTCGAGATTTTTTCATATAGTTTGGCCAATGCCGACATTAAACTCTTTGTTGTCATTTCCTTTGAAATATTAAAGAATACTGACGCCGCTAGGAACAATCGTATTGTTCCAAGTGCCTTTCTGTTGAGAATATCCCATTTTGTGTCTGTCATACTCGTCCGCTTCTTTGTCTTTCTGCTCAATGGTAGGTACATATATTTCTGATACAGATAATCTTCCATTTACATCTTCCACAGCTGGTAGTTTTGGTTGTTAAATTTTTCGACCCTAAGCCTACCATCTTCTGCCATTGTTCCCACTCGAACCAGGAACCCTTCTCTCCTGCAAGTTTATCAGCCAAATAGACCTTCGGCTTTGATACCAGTTGTTAGAAAATTACGTATTACAGAGAAATGGAACACATAAAATATTGCACAAATATAAACACATAAAACAAGAGAGACACATATATACGTGGTTCACCCAATTTGGGCTACGTCCATGGAGAAACAACCAGTACTTCCTTTTATATTATCCAGTAAAATGAAGAGATACAACCTACAACAGATCCGTTGTAATTCCCTCTTCTCTCTTAGACAATCTCATCCCTCTTTCTCGCTCAAAATACAGATCTACATATACGCAATACAATTCCCTCATATATAGCGAGGGGTTGCCTTCTAGGGAAAAAAACCGTAAAATTAAACATAACTTCTACCGTCAGATCTTTGTGTAATGAACGACCCAGATTGACTACAAAATTACAATATTTTACAATGCAATTTTACATTTACTTTTAGCTTCAACGGCGCTACCCCCTCCCCCCCTAGACCCCCCTTGCAGCATATAATTTATAGGCGATGTTGTCCCCACATTACGAACTGGAGTCCAATGCGACGATACCTCTAAATAAAGAAGATAATCAGGCTCCACACCCAACATTTGTACACTGTAAAGTACTTTTTTCAATAAATCCCTGTAGCTTCTCAAAATAGACCAACCAACCTACATTTTGAAATATTTCTAAAGCTTTTGGATGGCGTGACAGAGCATCAATAGAATCAGGTTCATGGCATAATGATGCTCCTCCCATGGATACTCATAAACCATTACAGGGTTAACACTTGGTTCATGCAAATGTTCTTTAGAGTAAAGAATATAAGTTTACTAGAATTAGCAATGTTTACCTTTCGACAATTTTCATCTTTATGCCATAATTGACAGTGATTTGGGAATAAATTTGAGTAGTCACATCAGGTTTCAAGAGTGATGACAAGAGTAATGATGACTTATTACTATTAATATAGGTTCTAAACGGTAATTACTAAATTGGGATAGTGGTATGGTGTATTATACGATAGAGACGATCCACTTCCCCTCAAACTTAATGATAACAACCATCCTTAGCATGTGTGACAGTGGGTCATATCATCCTTAAATCTGGAAATGTGAGTAAATGAAAAAAAGTACCTATACTCAACTTACCATTATGCTGATGTGGAGATTTTACAAGTTTAATGAATTGATCAACATTGTGCAACATTTCATTCGTGGCATATGTAACCACTCCTCCCACATTTACCCAAATTAACCAATCTTTCCAGGGTAAACATGAGATGAGTGTCACCATGACCTGACCCAACCTCCTACTTCTAGTTAAGGGAGTGGGGTCTACAAATTGATCATAAACTAATATACCATAGGGACCACATATCACCCCAAGGGTTGGAGATACACCCTAGGTTATCAATCCCTGAGTTGGAACCTTGTTTCACTGACCTAGATCCACAACTGCACCCTTGAAATTGCTTCCATGTGGTTATGAGGCTATAACTGCACTAACAGGCTTGCCTCCATGCAGTTATGGCCTAAAATCCTCAGTTCTAAGCATGTAGTCTCCGGATTTGTGCCACCTTTTCAAGCTAGCCTCCAGACTATTGCCCAAAATTGCATAAGACTTTCCAGAACCATTATTAACATGATGAAAAAGATAAACATTAAATCTTGAATCACAAAATTGACCTAGACTGCCTAATCCATAACAGATATTTCGTCAAACACATGGAAAACATAGAAGCTACATGTCATGAAAGCATATCTGATCATAATAGTCTGAGATTAATTTGAGAATCACCAAGAAGGCCTTATGACCTGTCCACATAGTTGCAACAACACTTATTAGTCCATACATTCATCAACTGGTCAATAACTAAACAATTCATGACAAGAGCCATATATTGTACACATCATATAACCAACATAGAAACCATGACAAATCAGCCATAATATCACCAACATAATCACTACAAAAGATCATATATTACAATAAGGAAATGTCTCATATTAACATATGAAAATTCCAACCAAGTCAGGGACTTCCATGTACCACTCGACCATAGGTTGGGCTGAACCAAATCTTTCTTTCAAGAAATCACCCGTGTGCCATATTCCAAGCATGAATGTGGGATCTCATGGAATAAACCAATTCAAAACCAAACCAAGGCTTCCAGAGGCCAAACCACCTCAACCCTCAACTACAGTGATTCCACCTCGACGGTCGGACATCACTAACACCAACTAGCTCGGTCTCTATCCAAGTTGTACAGGGTTCGAGGAACTAGTAACTCAACCCACAACCTTCCATGGCTCCAGAGCGTTTTTCCAACCCGACTCCAAGGACTAGTAACTCAACCCACCAAGGGCTCGAGAGTGTTTGACCCAACCTAGGCTCTAGGACTAGTAACTCAACCCAAGTTGTTCTAGGGCTTCCAGAGCATTTGTTCCAACCCACAGCCATAAGGAACATGAGCACAAAACATAAAAATAATCAAGTGGAAAAACCCACAACACCATGGCTATCCAGGAAATGGTAAGGCAAGGCTAAAACCATTGTCAATCTAGGAAAATCTCCATGCTAATGACAACACATAACCAGAAAGTCACATGCATATATCATGCATCCAAAAATCAGCGAGGAAACCACACATGCAACTTGTTACTTGCAGAGAAATCCAGTTTTAGTTGTTGATCCAACTGTCCCCTTGCAGTTTCCTGCTTTCCTTTGCCTTCTTTCTCCAATCCAAGTGAATACTAAAGTGCTCCAAGCATGCTTGAAGCTTTCTCTAAGTGTGCAAGAGTACGAGAGAATGAGAGAATGGAAGAGAGCTCTAAAGTTAAACTGACAAAAGATGTGAACTAAACCTTAGAAGTCTTTTATCATTTATGCCTCTATTTTCTTCATTTTCCTTCATTTTCTTTCAATTTCCCCCTCATGCAAATCTATGTTTCATCACCTTGCTTTTCTCCTATTTTCCTTTATTTTACAAATAAAATGTCAATTAATACCACTTTGCCTTTGCCAATTTCCATAGCCATTAATTAATCACCAATGATAACCATCACTATGTTTTGTCTGACATTCCATTTGGAATACATGTCCCATGACCTTGGTCTTATTTTATTTACATAGAAAATCAACTAGGGGTTGTTACAACATATGTCTATTGGTGAAGTCTTCCATTAAAATGATGCAGTCAGATAGAAACTTATGTGTTAGCAAAATCAGGTGTATCAATACAAAGTTATAGTTGTCAACCATGAGAATTCAATAATGCATATGTAACCTTGTGATGGCGAACAAATAAAAATGTTTGTGATTTGTATCAGCAGAATTGTATG
The DNA here is from genome assembly GCA_000404065.3 of Pinus taeda. Lineage (NCBI taxonomy): Eukaryota > Viridiplantae > Streptophyta > Pinopsida > Pinales > Pinaceae > Pinus > Pinus taeda. Next base: position 31,479 of record APFE030961887.1, read on the forward strand.
AAGCTACAGGAGTGTGCACAGTTGTATCAACAAAATTTTGGAGAATTGTATCAATTAAAGTTGTTGCATGCAAGCTTGTGATAAATGTAGCAACTTGTGATGGTTGATAAAGGTCGAGTCTATAACAGCAAAAATATTAAACGTTAAACCAATTACAGATAGAAAGGAAGAAATATCATAATGTTGTTACAGAGGAAGAAAAAGGATGGGTTGGCCACCAATAAGTTGGTTTTCAGCCACCACATTCATCTGATGGTGCCCCAAAGGGGTTTTAACCATCAAACATTTTATCTTATTTTTTCTCTTCTTTTTTTTTTTCTTTTTTTTTTTCTTTTTTTCTTTTTTTTGAATAATGAAAAAAAAAACTAAGTCGCTGGCAACACAGGAAAAATTTCCCTTACCCCAACAACTTCAGGTTCTGAATTTACATTTGAGACAATGTTGACAAATGAATCCTTAGAAGTAGGCTTCTAATACAGCTAGATACCGTGTCCATTGACAAGAAAAGTTGTCTAAGACCTATCAATGGTTTTCAATTTCACAGCCCCATTGTCAAAGATTGTTTCTACCTCATAAAGACCTAGCCACTTGGTGCACAACTTCCCTTTGAAATATATGTTCATTGCACAACAGTCAAGCACTTCTCTTCTAATTCATTTAGTTGTTCCAGTCAATGTCTTTGAGTTGCAATCAAGTCTAAATTCACCTCCAAAGTAGTTATGAGTGTCTTCATCTCAAATTCAATGGGAAATCTAGGACCCTTACCAAATACCAACTCATAAGGAGAGAATTTTGTACTGTTCCTCCAAGTAGTTCTACAATCCCATAACACTTATGAAAGACTCTCAACCCAGTTTATTCAGTGGCCTGCCATAATCTTTGTGAGAATAGCTTCAAGCACCTTATTGGTACTTTCCACTTTCCCATTCGCTTGTGGATAATAAGGTGAAGTGACTCGGTGATGAATCTTATTCTCTCTGACAAGGTCCTGTATCAATCGAGAAGTAAACTATGCTCCTCCACCTGTAACTATTTCCTCCAGCACTCCAGACCAAGTAAACAATTCTTCAAATGAAAAGTCTGAAACAACACATTCAGTTATCCTAGTGAGTGATCTTTCCTACCTCAACTTGGTGACGTAATATGTGCATACCAAAATATAGGTCTTCTATTGAGATGCGGATTAATTAGTACCACAAAATATACAGCCCGTCTCTCAAATGGTTCCATCACCAGCTGAGGTTGTAACAACATTTCATCTAACTGAGTAGACTAACCCATCCTCTGACAATTGTCACACCCTGCACATTTTTCCTTACATATCGGAACAAAGTAGGCCATAAATAACCCATCTAAAGCACCTTATAACTTGTTATCCTGTCTACAAAGTGTCCTCCACAAGGTCCATCATGACAAGCCTTAAGAATATCACGAATCTCTTCCTACTTCACACACCATCGAATCTGCTGAGAAAACCTAGTGTGGAAGCGATAGCCATCCAACCAAAAATACCAAGCACTTTGCTGAACATTTTTTATCTTTTCCCTATGAGAAAGGTGATGGGGAGGTTTCCTTGCAACAAGGTAATTGGAAATTTCTATATACCAAGGTGAATAATTGGTTACGGAAAAGAGAGACTCATCTGGGAAAGAGTCTTCAATAGACAAATTATCAATAACATTAGTCAATCTAAAATAAATTTTGCAACAACATTATCCTTCCTAGTTTTATCTACAATAGTAATATCAAATTCTTGGAGTAACAACAACCACCTAGTATGTAACACCCCTCATCTACGCAATTAAATGTCCTACCCTAACTTAAGTAGGAGGGCATGAATAATAAATAAAAGGTTGGGTAACATGAAATTATATAAATCGAGGAAATACATTATATAAATATTTATTATCACATTTGATGTAAAAATTGTTATTGGAACATCCATCTACCACATGTATATACCTAGTTAAGTTTGTTGGCCCAACTTAACTCTTCAAATGACCATGAATACCCTAGGGTTGAGATACACATTAAAATAATGACTATTCTTGACTATTATTCCTTCTTCTTTCTACCATAACGCTCCCCTTTATGCCTTCGACAACCCACAATGGCTAGAAGCCCTTAGGAACTCCAACCCATGACCTAGCAGCCTTCAATTATCATCATTGCAGAAAGTTGTTTGAGTAGGTCGTGTGGCTGAATGATATAGCGATCAGATCTAGATTTTTTCGCTCACACTTTATTGGTTCTAGAACCAACCTTGGGGAGAAGATAAATGGTGGGTGGTAAAGGATAATAAGGCCAAATGGAAATAAATTGAGTGGCCAAAGGAAATGGGTTACTAGTGATATGGTCTAGACGGATAGGGGCCATCTGGGGTTGGACCAGAGGGGAAAGACCATAACTAACATGAAGTAGGGTGTGGATTGTAAAAAACAGGGGAGAAATAGTAAGAGCGTAGGCAAGGAATGAAGGAAGGAAGTAAGGAAGAAGTGAGGAGGACACAGTAAAGGCAGAGGCAAGAGAACGCAGTGGGAATGCAAAAAGGAAAGAAGTAATTGAAGAACAAATTCAAGGGTGTTGGTGGAAAAAGAGAGAAGGAAAATTCTCAGGTCAGAAAGACAAGAGGTAGACTTACTTTACTTGGGAGTTTTAGGACCATAGATAAGTTTGAACTATTCAAATTCACCCTTGATATTTACCACTTTATTAAGATCAAAGGGCATTCATGACTGTTACACGAAACCTTATCTCGGAATTATTTTTCCTTTCTTCTTATACTATGGTTTCTTATATACATGGATGATGGATTTCCTTTATTCTCTGTGTGTTAAATAATTCTTCAATAAATGTGTTAACACATGTCCTCGTATGCTACTGTTTTTGGCTAGCGTTACTTTTCCATAGGGCGGAAAGTTACAACCATTCTATTGGTTAGTTACTTCTAACTGATAAAATGTGATTGTCTGGGATAATTCCAAAACATTACAAAATGGCTTTGGAACCTTTTTTTATTATCTTCCATTAAGCGTATTATTGTTTGGATCTCCAAGGTTCTTACTGAATTGAGGCTGGAGGATTATACCCTTGAGTTCCTTGGCATATAATTGGGTGAATTCCCTTGGGAGGAGGCCTACATTATTTTCCCTTGTTAATTAATCAAACTTAGTGTCCTCTAAATTCCCTATTGAGGGTGGAGGTACTAGAGTTGCAATTCAAGGTGGAGGAACTCTCTAGAAAACCGGAAGGTGGAGAAAACCTCTGGAATTCCTCGAATGAAGGAAAAACTTCATTTTTGGATAGTTGATGGGTGGAGGAGGGTTCCTTTGGAATCACAGTATAAGATTACATCTGTAGGAAAGGTGGAGGTGGAAAGGACCTTTGGAATCCCTAGTTTGGTCCCAAGCTAGGGGTGGAAACTGCTCTCTAGGAAGTCTGTCAATGGTTGGGTGGAAAATTAGGGAATCGATATTAATCTAGTTCACATAGAAATAAACACTACTATAACCATACTTTGCCTATATTGTTTTCTAGTATAGAAAAGTAATTTCCACTCTGCATAGTAGGGAAGTGATCTAAGGGATCGTGTGAGCTATACATCTAGTTTCCTTAATTCTTCCATGTAAAGTAAAATTGTCTAACTAGTGTGGTATTGTTTTCCTGTGTACAAAACCAGTAGATTGGTTGTCATTCACTGTGACTTTGCCTAAGCCTATTGACACATGTTATTAGAGAGGATTTAGTATAGCCCTACCACTGGTGATGCCCTTTCTCACTACATTGCAATGGTTTAAAAGAAAAAAAGCTCATATAATATGCAGTCTTTGTAATGGTAATATTACCTTTTTACACAATCATAACTTATGTGGGAATGGTAGAACCATATGTCATTTCACCATGACATTTGGGCAATTGGATTTTACTATTTGATTACAATGATTTGTAATATGTTGGTGGCATCTAACCTTAAGTGTTGTCTCATCTTATCTATTGTTATATCATGATGGTACATGATTAGCCATGCGTAATTCTAATGCAAAACATAGACTCTATTTTAGATACCTTTAATTGCTAGCAACTCTAATAGATAGAGCACATTCATTATATTGGTGTGTTTATTACAAATGACTAGATTTAATGTATCTATCTATTTTCTTTATATAACGACTGGAGTCATGATATATTTTGTTGATCGTTGGGCATGCATCTCTTGATCTTACATAGCAAGTTGTGTACAGTTGAAGGTTTTTAACCATACCACACTATAAATAGTGTGATCTGCTACCTATACTGTCTCATTTCCATTTTACAGACCAAACCTCTAAATATTGCCAAGGACCTATAATAAGTGTGTATGTTTGAAGAATATAATAAGTATGTGTATGAAATAGGAAGAGACCTTACAATAACAACAATTTATGAAGATTTTCAAGCTCTTGCAGGACCAGACGGGATAAGCGATTTATTCCAAGGAACATGAATCAACGAATATCCTTGTTGTCTTAAAGAAGCAAATCCATTAATGAATTCAAATTGTACGACTAGTATGAAACATAAGAAACAACAAACTTTGTCTTGATACTCATGATTGCAAGCTTTGTTTGTTATTCTAGCACAAGAGAAGAAAAATAATTGAATAATTAACTTACAGGTATTATATCCTTGTGAGGTTACCCAAGAAAATGAGTATTGGACCGTTTTGTGCCAAGTTCCATCCATGAAAAAACTCCATGGATCAATTTGTTATTACCTCACTTTGTTTATTTATAACAAGTAAACCTTATATGCATGAGATAAGGGCTATACACACGGATTCAAGGCCTACAAGCAAAAAAAAGGAAAAAGAAGAAATATACTTTTGTTTCTCCAAGAATCAGTGAAGATACCAGATTATGAATAGATTGTTGATAGGTCGTGGTGTGTAATATTGCCATGGTTGGTTGACAATGTGGCGTTGAAATGAAGTAGATATGGTCTCCAGCTTCAAGTAATTGTGTTTAAAAATTACGCTCCCTTGTATTAAATTAACAGTAGACAGAACTTTGTATATGACTATAAAATGTCCTCTACTTATGATCTAGCAAGGTGTATCTCCATTCCCAGATATGCCATATGTATTACATACCATGTTTGTCACAAGAATATGTTTCTCACACCAAGCAACCCAAAGCACAATGCATCACAGTAATACAACATGCTTTTAATGGTAATTATAAACTCTTACATGCAGGGCATTTGAATATGATAATGTGTTCCTGAACTAGACACTAAGCACATGTTTTGAGAATGTGTTGTTAAACTCAATAATAACCAAGACCCTTAAACTATACTAATGAGCATCACTTTCTTGGAAGACTAGAACATTTGCTCTGATTTTAAGGATGTTTTCATTTAAATTGGTGTGCTTGTCACTTGAATCGCTATCGATATTTCCATGCATGTGTCTTTCTCTTTTTCCTTCTTTGAAAACTAATCTAAGTATCATAGTAGAGATCCTCCTTTCTTTTTTCAGTTTTAAAGGTCGTTTTGTTGGTTTGGAAGAATGGTCACTATCTTCCCCACCAGGTTCAAATTCCTGGATAGCTAGTAAGAAGAGAGCCAAGTGATGAAGGCTTATGATTATTAAAACCCCCCAAAAAAATAGATAAATAAATATTCCCAAGGAGGTGTGTTACATAGTAACCTTAGCATTAGTAATTGGCTTATTCATTAAAAATTGAATAACAGAGTAGTCAATATGTACAAAAGTTTGATAAACAGTAATGTAATGTCAAAATTTGTTGATAGCATGAATAACAACAAGAAACTCTTTTTCTTTCATCGTGTAATTTACCTTTGCAAGGTTCATGTTGTAGCTGATATAGTAGATGGCATAAGGTTTATTTTCCTCCAGCTGTCCCAACACAACTCTAATGGCTACATTAGAGGCATCAGTGTAGATGCCTAATGTAGTGCCCCGCTCTAGTCGATTGATAGTGATATGACATTAATATTTAGTTAGACCTAAGGCCCACACTTTATTCTTTGAGGACCTTAGGTAGAGGATCCTGACACATGACTCTATTATTAGTGGTTGTGATGTTTATGTATGTTCTCAATTAATATTATGATGAAGATAACATTAATGGTTATGTATGTTACCTATTGGTATTATGATGATTGTAGCATTAATGGTTATGCATGTCCTCTATTAATACTACAATGGTTGTAGCATAAATGGTTATGTTTGGTCTCTATTGAATGTATGATGATCATAGCAGTAAAGGATATGTATGCTCTCTATTGATATCATGATGATAATAGCTTTGATGGATAGGTATGTTTTCTATTGATGTTACGATGTTGATAGCTTTTGATGGATATGTATGTTTCCATTGATGTTATGATGCTGATAGATATGATGGATGTGTCCCGTATGTTACCTACTTGCATTAGTTCTAGTTCACAATGAACAATGATGTGAATGACTAGGTGATGTTGATGATGCTATTAGGACAATGACTAACACTAAGAAACCTTGTTACTGATGATTATTGAGTATGACAGGAAACCACCAGAGGGACTCCATGTGGCCACAACCAACATAAGAATATTCATCTGAGAGATAACTTAAGTTAAATTAGGAAGTAGATAGGGGATCAAATCTTGACTTGCCAATTGACTTTAGTAATGAATACAAATTAAGGAGAAAAAAGGGGGATCAGGAGACAACTAGGAGAAGAAAAATGAATCTTGTTGAGGTGAGGAAACATATTATTTTTTAAATTAAAATTTAAGTAAACAGTGACACATGGGTGGGTGAATAATCAAATTATTGGATTATCAAAAATAATTAATTATGCATGAAAGGCCAAGTGTCACCTATGAGGACTCCCATAAAAGAAGGGTCAAGCCATGGGAGAAGGGACATTTTTTTACGCTACGGCTGGATGGATGAGACCATGTCACAGTAGTGACTACGAGCTATAGTGAGTTTGGTGAGGTAGAGGACTCTAGAGAGGGGACTCTTGAGCCAAGGAGTGCTCTCCTCTACTAGCTAATACATTCCTCTGTTGTAAACCCCATTGCAGCTTGAGGGTCCGTGGGGAAGGAGAGTACCCAAGGAGTAGGCTAGGAGGTCAACCGGTGGATCATTGCATTCGGATTAAGCACGTTGACATTCACACTTGGAGGTGACTAAAAACGAAGGAGGGAAAATAACGGCAAGTCAAGTTTGAATCTCGTCTCCTGGTGAACGATACCTATGTTGTTATAATATTCTTTTGTATGACTTCATTATGGTTTTAGTTAATAGCATGTAAATTAGATGATATGTTCAATAGAGTGAAGTTCAGGAAATTTTTGTATAATGCTTAATGATTTTTGAGTTCCCAATGGTATTTTCTTATGGTTGTATTTGGGCCCATGCATGCATGACTAGTTTTGTTAAACATGATTTTTTTTTTTTGCCATGAGGAATGTGTAATGATTTCCTGTTTGTTTTTTTTTATTGGCATATCTACTTGAAAGTCATTGGTTATTTCTGCCTTAAATGTATTATTCTGTGTTGGGTGGTTTTTAAATACAGAGAAATGTTTTTGGGGTTTATGTCTATTCATACCATTGTAGATTAGCTATGGTGTGGAGTCTTTTGTTTCTATGCCTTATGTTTTGCATAAGGAAAATCATCTCCATTATTCTGAACTTCTGACTTATCTATATTTGAATTCTCCGTCAGTTCTCATTCAAGGGTCAATTCCCTTGATTTGGTTTAAGTGGTAGCTCCATTGTCTAAGTGCGGGTCCTGTATCCTTGAAATGATAAGACCCTTATATAAATTTGATTACTTGAAAAGGATCTTGAACCTGGTAGAAAATTCTCCTGGATTCTATATGATGATATTGTAAGCCTTTATGATTGGAAATCTTACAATCCTTGTATAATGGGGCCTAGTTGCTTGTGCTCACTTACTTAAAATTTGCAATGTTTCTTTATATTACGCTAACTCGGATCTTCATACAAGGAATTCTTATTTTGTGCAAAGAAGAACTATAAATTTACTTATAAGAATAAAATGACAATACATTGGATGCTTGAAGCATTCAAAAATGCTCTTATAGCCCATGCAATTTTTATATATCTCATTTTTTAAAATATGTTATGTATGTTGTAGCAAAAAAAAAAAATCAAAATGTTCTTTCATCAGTTTAAAAGAACGTTTTTTTTTTAAGTGACTATAACCTATTATACAAAGACTTCACAATCAGTCACATGAGATGCCATGAAGTTGTAGAGCAGAGATCTGCATGAGCCTAACTTGGGTAAGATATGGGTAGAACATTTCTAGATCCGATAGCCAACAATGTCAAAATCACCTAATCTCATAGAATACTCTTTCTTTTCCACGCACTCTGAGAAAAGAGTAGCATTACACTAGAAAAAACGCAACGTGAGGAAAGAAAGGTGTAGTATGTGTCCAAAAATCTTCACGCAGTTGCCAAACTATAGCCCTACAACTCACGCAATATATAATCTGATTCCAATTTCCTACAAAACATCTTTTACCAGCTGGACAAGCTCCCTCGATTACTGTGTTTCGTTAACTTCCTAATTAGGAAAGGTGTTGCGAAGGGTAACACTCATGTTCCAAAGATTATCATCCTATATAGCCATCCAGAGAGAGAAAACCAAAGGAACACCAACATAGCAACACCTTTGCGCAAAGGCGTGCTTAAAAATTGGTTCAGTTTCCTTCTGTACCCATGCAATTCACCATACTTTGTTACACATAGTCTTCTCTACGCAGATCTGGAGCAATACACACAAGGCTCCATGTTATGGTGGTCCTCACACTCCAACATTCCAGATCAGAGTTAATTTTGGCTCCTTTTCACAACATTAATTCCCATCGAATCAACTAGACATCTTCTTTGCTCCGCTCACAGTAACCAATGTCCAATTCATATTATTACCCCATTAGAATATGCAATTTCACTCAATTTCTTCAGTGCCGATCATTGGGAAAAATCTCTAAATGCTTTATTAAACTCAATGCAGACTCATAGTTAACTTATGCCCAAAATCAATTAACAGATTAATACTCTAAGATTGATCTCTCATGCTATGAATTCACCTCCAAGTGATATTTTTGGGTTCTGTTGAGGTCAAATTCTGTCCTTTCATTCTAATTTTGGATTGAAATTACTCCTTTAAGATTTCTGAAGGTGCCTTGATTTCATCACGTTGTCACTTTTCCATTGGAAACCACTCGTGCGGTCAAATTTCGTTCCTGCATTCTTTTCTCTTGAATCCCACATCGTTTGGACCCTTAAATGGATCATTCTAATGCCATGCATATTGTGTATGGAAAATTAATAGATTTCAATTCGAATTGACAATAGTTGCTTTTTATCTCATGGCATCGACTTATTGGGCAAATCAGAAATCTGCCATGAAAATCCTGCAGATAGAAAATAAATTGAATCAGTTTCACCCTCAAAAATATATAATTATTAATTAATTATGCCAACAATGCTTTGCATATGAGATTTGGGCGATATTTTCGAGATCTGAGTGTAATTATTTGACATAAATTGATTGGGTTGAAGATTCAATTTTCTCGGTGTTTTGGCGCTTAAGATGTGGATTGCCTCAATTATCCCAATCAAGATACACCCACTTGATAAGGTCTCGTGGAGATTCTTTTGCGGTGCAATAGTGTTGTTGCACATCAATATTGATTTGAACATTTTCTGCAATCGAATTGATGTTTTTCACAACCTTATCCTCCAATTCCCAAGATTTGTTCTCGGTGTAGTGATGTAGCCCTAGCAACTCGGGAGAAATTTCCCTAAAAAGGTATTGAACCTCGACAATGGTGTTTTCCCAATTAAGTATGCACCATAGAATCCCTGCTAGAAAAAGTTGGTATTTGGAATTAAAACTGTAATTGTGGCAAAATCTATACAACATGGAGCTTAGATATGCCAATCACAAGGGTAACAAGAATTGGATGTAAACTATATTCTAACACAAACCCGTCGGGAATGAAACCATCAACAAAAAAACAATTGATTATAAACCTTATTGATCGAATTAGAGCCAAGGTGAAATCCAAAAAAAATGACGCAAATGTCACTAATTTCTTGTTTGCACAATAGAAAAAATGTATCGGATATTAATTCCGCAAACAAAATAAAATCATTTGTATATAGACCAGATCTCAAAGTTATTTCTAAGAGATAAGTCAAGGCATCGAATTTGTTGACACATCACGGTTTGGGCCTAGGCCACAGTGAATAGGTCTGTTGATTTTGTAAAGCTTTAGTGAAACCTTAATATTTATGCAGGCCAAATTTTGCATTATATTAAAAAAAATGATGTTATTCATATGGTCATTGTGTCATGTTGGAAGTTGGCGCTATGTGTACGATATAATGCGTTAGGGCCCTGAGTGTTTCCTTGCGCGGTGGAAAAAGATCTCCCGATGAAATTTGATTGGGATAAGCAATAATAGATAACCATTCCAGATTATCAATGTATATGTTTAGATTGCCTTAATGCACCATAATTTAACTAGATGACAGAGAGAAAATAAAATGTTTACTAGATATGAATGAGGTAGAGGCTGGTAGTCTAATCTTCATAACATCTTGTGATAAAGATATACTGAGGTGCTCATTTAAAAACACTTTGTTGTATGATGTAAATCCATTGAGACAAAACCATGCCTAAGAACTGTTCGGTCGTCATGCTTTCCATCGATCAAATCCATTTGAAGGATACGAAGAATCGGTAGAAGGGTTTTTGAAAATTTTTGGGGGATTGCTTCTATGCTTAAAAGTCTTTGGGGAACAACTTGCTAGAAACTTGAACGAACGTATTAGAATCAATGGCTGGAAAAATTCTCTCAAGGACAACGACTCATGGAAGCAGACACTGTAATTAATGCACTAAAATGGAGTTACAAAGATATGGAGATGGAACAACAGGAGATGCTTTTGGACGTGGGTTGTTTCGTGGGACAAGATGTGGAACTAGTAGTTCGAGTATTAGAGGGATTAGGTTATCATAACGATGTTTGGGATTGCATCGGAAGTCTCCATAAAAAATGCCTTCTAGACTTAACAACGATGTGGAATCTCAAAACAATATTAAAATTTAAATGCAGGAAGGCATTTAAGACTGCCACCAGTATTACACCAGCGTAGTTCAAAAATTATAATGCAAAATCATGTCAAGGAATTGGCACGACGTATTGCTAGACAAGATCTATGCACAACGGATAAGCCACTACGCCTTAGTTTGGTAATTGAAAAAAAAAATGTTGCAGTTGCATCTATGTGCAATTTTGTACTTTCCTTACATTTTTACTTATCAACCTATTTCTTTTGAAATTTTGAATTTGCATATTTCTTGTAATAGAGAGTGTTGTTTAAAACCATGTTGTTAGAAGTTTTGGTGAGAAGCTTCACCATCTATGGCGAAGTGTTGTTGAAAGGATCCTCTTATTTTTTTAAAATGAAGTTCTCTTAAAATAATTATCTTTGCACGAGGAAATGAAGTTGGATTGAAGATGTAAGAGTGAAAGAGAAACTGAGGATGGCTATCATATCCATGAGACTAAAACCCTGGAATAACCAAGTTTCCAATTCAAATGATGTATGATGAGTATACTGGTCATTATTGTTAGAGTTCTAGGCTCTACACGAAGGAGTATGTTTTTATCAGTCAAGAGGTTGTTAAGGCCTAACTAGTTGAGAGATTCTCTCCAGCTAGTTAGCTTACTAATATGAAATGTGATCTCAACAAAATGATAAGGTCTAAGATAGTTCTCCTATCTTAAGATTAAGTTTCTTGGATTAATATTTGTAGCATTATTTGATTAAACAAAGTGTCGACCCAACTTAACTACCTGGGCTACCCCCAAAAAGGGAAATTGATTTCACCATCGACCTTAAACCAGACACTAAACCTATTGCAAAGGCACCCTATCATATGTCGGCTCTAGAGCTAAAGGAATTGCATATCCAATTAAAGGAACTGTTGGAATTGGGGTTCATATAACCTAGCATATCTCCATGGGAGCCCCTGTGATTTCCGTTAAGAAGAAGGATGGGTCTTGGCTATTGTGCATTGACTACCACCAGTTGAACAAAGTGACGATAAAAAAAATCAATACCCTCTGCCAAAGATAGATGAATTGCTTAATCAAATAAGGGGGGAAACTGTGTTTTCAAAGATAGATATGAGGTCAGGACATCATCAGTTGAGAATCAAGGAAGAAGATATCCCGAAGACAACCTTTAAGACAATATTTGGGCATTATGAATTTGGAGTTTTACCCTTTGGACTGACAAATGACCTGGGGGTTTTCATGAGTTTGATGAACGTAATATTTCGGGATTACTTAGACAAGTTTTTACAAGCCTTTATCGATGACATTTTGATCTACTCAAAGACCCCAAAAGAGCATGACGAACACCTGAGGATAGTTCTGCAACGTCTTAGAGAAAACCAATTATATGGGAAGTTGTTAAAGTATTCCTTTTACCAAACCAAGATTCATTATCTTGAGCACATTATCTTTGGGGATGGTATCGCAGTAGACCCGGTAAATATCGACGCCATCATGGAATGGCCAACACCAACCAGTGTTCATGAAATATGAAGTTTCATGGGCATGGCAGGGTTATCGTAGATTTGTCGAAGGGTTTTTGAAGATAGCAAGCCCCATTACCGAGCTCCAAAGAAGGAACAAGAAATTCATTTGGACTAAAAAATGTGAAGAGGCATTCCAAAGGTTAAAGGTGTTATTAACGACAACACCAATTTTGAAGGTGTCGGATATAGAACAAGAATTTTTGGTTTGCACTGATGCCTCCAAGGAAGGTTTGGGTTGTGTGTTGATGCAAGAAGGAAGAGTAATAGCTTATGCATCAAGGAAACTTAGAACCCACGAAGAAAACTACGCAACCCATGATCTAGAAATGGGACAACTATAGTCCCAATTCAGCTACTTGGGAGGACACCAAGGAGATGCGTCATCATTTTCCTTACCTATTCCAAGGACTTCGAGACAGAGTCTATTATTAAGAGGGGGTGTATGTAGTGCCCCACTCTAATTGACTGACATTGATTTGACATTAATATTTAGTTATCCCTAAGGCCCACACTTTATTCTTTGAGGACCTCAAGTTAAGGATCCTGACCAATGACTCTATTATTATTGGTTGTGATGTTTATGTATGTTCTCCATTGATATTATGATGAATATAGCATTAATGGTTATGTATGTTATATATTAGTATTATGATGATTGTAGCATTAATGGTTATGCATGTCCTCTATTGATACTATGATGATTGTAGAATAAATGGCTATGTTTGGTCTCTATTGAATTTATGATGATGATAGCATTAAAGGATATGTATGCTCTCTATTGATATCATGATGATGATAGATTTGATGGATAGGTATGTTTTCTATTGATGTTACGATGTTAATAGCTCTTGATGGATATGTATGTTTCCCTTGATGTTATGATGATGGTAGCCAAGATGGATGTGTCCCTTATGTTACCTACTTGCATTAGTTCTAGTTCACAATTAACAATGATGTGAATGACTAGGTGATGTTGATGATGCTATTAGGACAATTAATAACACTGAGAAACCTTGTTACTGATGATTATTGAGTATGACAGGGAACCACTAGAGGCACTCACATATGACGAGTTGACAACTCCTAGTTTGATGAAAATTTATATTATTTTATCTTTGAAATTCTAAGTCAATTTTGAAACCTGCTATATATGTTTATCTATATTCTGATGATATGTTAGTGGTTGCAGGCACATATTAGTTTCTTGGCCGAATGAATCACATATGGGTGATGGGGCTATATAATTGGATGGAACTGCATGGGAGGGGTGGGACAATATCCCTGATCTCACCCACTAGCACTCCCGCTGTGACTTGGACTGGAAAGTTTGAAACACCTTCGCCTTGAAGATCACGATGTCATGAAGGGAGGTCCCAAAGTTGGCTCGCTCATGAGAATTTTACCGGGGGGCGTGCATCAAGGTGGATTCCTTGATCGTCGACACCATTAGTCTCACTATAGTAGGAAACATAAGATATGGTAGTGGTCTCCATCGTTGCACCTATACTTTCCCCTCGTAGCCACTGAATGCTTGAAGGGCAAGTGGCATGGCACCCTTGGAACTTCAAGGGAATTTCTTGAAGGGCATGACCAACTTGGCACCCTTGGCATCACAAATAAACTATTAGGCATGGAACCCTTGGAACTTCAAGGGAATTTCTTGAAGGGCACGACCAAACTTGGTACCCTTGGAATCATTAAAAATGAATAAATATAATCAAGATATGAAAATCAGGGAAATTCACATCAAGGGTAAATGATGTTAGAAACCGAGGTAATTAAATCAAGGATAAAACTTGGGTTAAGAGGATCATGGGAAGAAATAAAATATTTTACCTTAAAAACTCTACCCTTCCCATGTTGGAAAATATTAGGTAGATAATGTAGTTTAATTAGTTAAAAAAGGGAAAGAGGGACATAAATGTAAGGATACATATTAATCCTAAAATAGTTAAACCTAATTAAGGGAAGAGGATGGTGAATTAAAATAAGATTAATAAATTAAATTTTAGAGAATTATAGAAAACCTCCATGTGGCAACAACCAACATAAGGATATTCATCTAAGATATAACTTGAGTTAAATTAGGGAGTAGATAGGGGATCAAATCTTGACTTATCAATTGACTTTAGTAATGAACACAAATTAAGGAGTAAAAAGTGGGATCAAGAAACAACTAGGAAAAGAAATAGGAATCTTGTTGAGGTGAGGAAAAATATTGTTTTTTAAATTAAAATTTAAGTAAATAATTTTGGAGATCCTTGCTAAGAGAGTGACACATGGGTGGGTGAATAATCAAACTATTGGATTATCAAAAATAATTAATTATGCATGAAAGGCCAACTATCACCTATGAGGACTCCCATAAAAGAAGGGGCAATCCATGGGAGAAGGGACCTTTTTCTACCCTACGGTTGGATGGATGAGACCATGTCAGAGTAGTGACTACGAGCTATAGTGAGTTTGGTGAGGTAGAGTACTTTAGAGAGGGGACTCTTGAGCCAAGGAGTGCTCTCCTCTACTAGCTAGTACATTCCTTCGTTGTACAACCCTATTGCAGCTCGGGGATCCGCCGGGAAGGAGAGTACCCAAGGAGTAGGATGGGAGGTCAACCGGTGAGTCATTGCATTCGGATTAAGCATGTCAACATTCACACTTAGAGGCAACTGACAACGAAGGAGGGAAAATAGTGGCAAGTCAAGTTTGAATATCATCTCCTTGTGAACGGTAACTATGTTGTTATAGTATTCTTTTGTATGACTTCATTATGGTTTTAGTTAATAGCATGTAAATTAGATTATATGTTCAATAAAGTGAAATTCAGGAAAGTTTTGTATAATGCTTAATGATTTTTGAGTTCCCAATGCTATTTTCTTATGGTTGTATTTTACTTTTAAAAAAAAAGTATAGGGTTGGTCCCTACACCTAATGGCAAATTCCAGTTGGGCCCTTATAGAAGGGGGTTGTTATTACATGCCATTTTAACTCTTCACAAGCACTATTACACTTGTCAGTCCATACAAAATATTTATCCTTTGTTAATATGGCAAACAATGGGAATGCAATCTTGGTAAAATTTTCTACAAATCATTTATAATAACCTTCATGCCCCAAAAAATATATGCGCCTCCTTTTGCATCTCAGGAGTGGTAATTCTCATAATTTCCTCAAATTTTGCTCAATAAACCTATATACCTACAACAGAGAGATAGTGACCTAAAACAATACCTTCAATCATCATCATATGACACTTCTCAGTACTAAGACATAGATGGGTTTGTATGCAGCACTCAAGTACATTTTCTAGCTTGTGCAAGGTTTCATCAACATATCCATAGGGTGTAAAGACATCCATAAATACTTCCAGACAGTCATTAACCATATCAACAAAGATTCCTAACACTGCTCACTGAAAGGTTGCACGTGTGTTACAAAGTTTGAAAGGTAGGACCCTATACGCAAATGTACCTAAGGGGAAGTGAAAGTAGTTTTGTCCTAGTCCTCAAGAGCAATATTAATTTGGTTATAGCCACTAAATCCATCCATGAAAGAGAAAAATAAATTACTAGACAGAGTATCTAGGACCTGATCAATAAAGGGTAGTGGGAAATGGTCCTTTTGAGTGCCTTTATTTAACTCCCTATAGTCCACACCGATTCTCCACTTTCCATTTTTCTTAGGAACAATAACAAGTGGAGATACCCATTGACTACCATAAATCAGATAGATGAACTTTGCAATTAAGATCTTTTGAAGTTCCTCCTTGGAAACACTTTTCAATGTTGGATTCATTCTGCATTGAGGTTGCCAGATAAGTCGAGATCCTTCCTTTAAGTAAATATGAGGGCTGCAAAAACTAGGATGGATATCCTTCATATCCTTATAATCCCACACAAAGTCTTCTTTATTCTTTCTCAGTACTGCACTAATCTCTCCTTTTGTACAAGGGATAAATTAGGGTTAATGTTAAAGGTCTTCCCAGGCTCTATTTCCACTATAACACCCTTAAGCCAAGGGTACTAGGTATTTATTCTATAACAGGATCATCTAGAATCTCTTCCTCACTTGATTTGTCTATCACAGAACTTAACAACCAAGATGTTGATGGTGTTCCAGAAGAAGGGTCATTAATGAAGTTGTTACTAGTATCATCCTTAGTCTCATTTTTAAAATGTAAATCATTTCCTACAGTAAGTAATTGATGTGTATCAACATCCTTTGGCTCAAAATCAGACCATAAAGGATTCTCACATTCCACACTCAGTTTAGCTGGAGGGAAAAAAAAAAAATCCTTGGAAGTGTTACTGTCATAAATGGTCATTCACGTAAACCTACATCCAATAAAAGCATCTTTGATGCCAA
The DNA here is from genome assembly GCA_000404065.3 of Pinus taeda. Taxonomy (NCBI): domain Eukaryota; kingdom Viridiplantae; phylum Streptophyta; class Pinopsida; order Pinales; family Pinaceae; genus Pinus; species Pinus taeda. Next base: position 48,486 of record APFE030961887.1, read on the forward strand.
CAATGACCATCCTAAAATCAGATGATGCCCTCCTTGGCGTGTCTTAGGCTATAACACTAGAAATTCTATTGGGCACTACCAAGAATCTATTGAAATAATAACATCCTCCAATATTCCTTTAGGTCGAATCTTACACCTATCTACCAATTCTAAAACAATGGGATTTGGTCTCAAGTTGGTAAGCCCAAGTAATTCAACAATTTCCTTGGTTATCATGTTAATTATTGTTCCTAATTCAATCAGGGTATTTGAAAGAGTTGTTCCTCCAATATGAACAACTACCATTAGGTTCCCAGGATCTTCATATTTAGCAGGTGCATTATCCCCTAACATCAATTCTTATAATTTTCCAATTACATGTACAATAAGGGGATTCAAAGGTTTCCTACTTGGATTTTTAACACATAATTCTTAACAGTTTTAGCATAAATTGGAACATCTTAGATTGCTTTAAGTAAAGTAATACGGACATGCAATTTTTTTAACTCCTTTAAGAAACCAGGTTTAGACTAAGGAGTCTTCTTGACTTCAGTTAATCTTTCAGGATAAGTGGGGGGGGGCAAAGAAGTCTCATTACTAGCAGTTGTTATAGGTCTCACAATCAAGGTAACATCAGTTGTTACAATGATATCAAAGGTATTACTGGTTGTTACAATGGTGTTAACAGTAGCACCAATTGTTACAACTTCATGGGTATTATCAGTTATTTCAACACTAGTGGTAACATTGGTTGTTACAACTTGTTGTTTTTCTAAAGATCCTTGAATTAAATTTTCTTCTTTTGGTGAATTTTCTTTCTCATTTTCTATGATAACAGGAGAAACAATGGGGTTTACTATCCTTCTTGGTCGTAATTGTATTTCATTGTATTCCATGGGTGAGATGCAGTACGTAGGGATAATTGGCGTTTCAACTTGTTTCACTACCTTATTACTAGGATCAGGGTTAGGTTGTATAAGTATATAAGGATGTAATGGAGGACCACTCATAGGTACATTTGAGGGAAGTTGTACATGTTGTTGTTGCATTGGGATCTTAAAAGACATTTGGTTAGGGAAGGGAGTCCCTTGCCATGCCTTGGCCCATTTAGGAAAAGGCCACTAAGGCTAGGGCACATGATATTGGACCAAAGGGGGGTTAGGGGGTTTTCACGAAGCTATTATGCATTGCATTTACTAGGGAATTTTTTGAGGACTATACATACCAAACAAATAATTAAAAGAAGAGAAGGGTTCTTGCACCATACCTGATGGCCTAGATTGTCAGGGCTTCTGAGTGCCAGTGAAATATGTTACTTCAGTATCCTCCCATGTCTCCTTATAAATTGCCTTTAGTCCAGGTAATGAGGGGCATTGTTCCATAGAATGATCTCACTCATAGATATTGCAGTTATTAAGTGGCATTCCCTCAAAGGATGTTTCTTCCTAAACCAAGAGCAGAATATAGCCAAAGCTTGCTTTACTTCAATCTATTTTCGCTTTGCCTGCAACACATCGATATGAGAGGAAAACATGCTCATAATATCAATTTTAATATTCTCTAGTAGGTTTCCAATTTAGGCTCATGTTGCTCCATTATTGGTTGACTTTAAAATCTTGGTAGAAGCACCAAGTGGCATGGTCCTATTTCTTGTTGATCCTCTAGAACTCCTTCGACAAAGTTGAATAATTTTGTCATAAGGTTCCTTAGATATATCTCTTTTCCCCAAAAAAATTAGCATGTCAAGGAGTCATCATGCATTCCTCTGTTCAAAATTGTTTTAACTTTTTTCCTTATCTAGATTGTTGTGCTGAGATCTTTGTAGATTATACTAAAGGCGTTAACATACTCTTCCAAGTTTTCTTCTGGTGTTTGAGTGATTCTGAATAACACTTCCTTTTGATCTCTAGAATGATAGTAGTCCTGATACTTTTCTAAAAATGTCTTCTTCATCCCATCTCAAGAGGTAATGGATTCCCTACCAAGTCCCATAAACCATCTTAGTGCAACTCCCTTTAATGTAGATGGGAACAATTTTAGGTTATGTTCATTGGTGGTGTAATCATAACTCCTACAGAGGACATCAAATTCAAAAAGAAATGTATATAGATCTTCCATAATTGTGCTCTGAAAAGTAGGAAGTGAAAACAAAGGGATGTTCTTCGTTAGGGCCTGTCCTTGAAGATTTCCAATGGGGAACTAAAATGCGCTAACTGAGCTACCTGTCATTGGTTCTACCTAAAAGCTTGAGGGTTTTGTATAGTTATTACAAGTGGATCCCCTAATGGAGGAGATTGCTCTCTTTTTTATGATGGAGGTTTCTCGGGTCGTTCAAGTTGTTTAGGTTGCTTAAATTTTTCAAATTTTCCAGGTGGTCCTAGTGATTTCACAACAACCTCTGTAATAGAAAGATTAGTATGCTATTTCATAGCACTACCTAAATCGAGGATATACTGATCAAGTTTTCATTCTTCAGGACTTGATTCTAAATCACGTTCATATGTATCCCCTTATCCTTCTATCAAGCCATAATATCCTTCTCTTGCTGATACAAATGGGCTAGAAACTCTAGGGCTTGTCTCTGAGATCGAGGGTTCATAAAATTCCACCTCCCTAATATGTGCACCCAAAAGAGATGACTCAAGGGAGGATGGCCTCCTTTGGGTAGTTTTACCTAATCCTTTCTTCATAGGTGTTACTCCCTAAGTAGATGATTATGCTTTAACTTTTGAGACGATCTCTTGTATATATGTTACTCTTCCAAATCTTGATTCTTCTCCTTTCTTCCTTGTCCTCTTCTACCTGCATGATTATTTTATTTCGGGGAGATGTATTTTTATTCGTCACTATTCATGCAGTGCAATCCTATGTGCCTTGACTCCTCACGAGGCCAAGCCCACTTCAGTTTGTCAAAGATATGCGTAGGTTCTTACCTCTTGTCTTACCACCCAAAAACCTCAGAGTCAGGAACACATCTACCACACTTTAAATCAATGCATATAAATAAAACAATAACACATATGCACCTCTAATAGCCTCCCCAGAAACAAAGCCAAAATGTTGAGCGAATCAATTGTCCTTTTAATCCAGAACAACCAATCCAACTCACACATAAATTTTCAATCCGGGTAGGCTTTTTGTTTCAAGGCTATCATGCAAAGTATATGTAGGAATAAATGGAAATGAGTGCTAATAAAAACTCAAAACCAATCGTTATAACATCACTATTAGCACTTCAAACACACTTGTTTTCACACCCCCAACCTTTCTCACGCTTTCAGAAAGAAAAGGCACACATTACAAAATAAATCACACAATGTCACATGATCACTCCTATTGAAGAGAAACAACACTCATGGAAACCATTCAACACTCAAAAATTGTTGAATCACCCATTCAATAAAATAAACAAGCCAAAGAATTGTAACAATAATAAAAAAGAATATCCCACTAATGAAGGGATCGATCCAAGACCTACGTTGTTACACAATGATATAGGTCATAATTATGTAACTACTCAATGCATGAACAATATCTATAACAGTAACAATAAATCACACATGAATCATAATTGAGAGGAAATAAATACACAACTACAATACCTCTCTAACTAGTGATCCCTATTAAGAAGGAGGGCCCTTCCTCCTTAGTAGGGGCTGGTGAATTACACATCACACGAGCTAATCAGGAGAAAGATATGAATCCATGAATGGTAGAGATTTGCATTAATGAAAAGTTGCAGTACATGATTGCAATGTTGGTACTCCCTCTTCAGGTCTCTATCTATGTATACCTCACAGAAAGAGAATACATTCTTTTATAATTTCATAGTACATTCCTATTTTCGAAAAGCAGGATCTAAATCAAGAATATATTATAATAATTGTCTTATAAAAAATTGTCCTAGTTGAAGCAGAGTTGTAACAAATTTTCCAAATTACAATGATTTATCAATTGATAATCCTAACTGTTTCAACTAAGTCAATTGCGCTATCCATGAATGTCTCCTTTCAACAGTTAAGTTGGCTATGACCGAGTGTCTGTCCAAATCAATCTTCATTACTAAGCATAGGGTAACATATTATCCCAGAATAAGCTCAGTGTGAATCAACATCATCAACAAAGTCTTTGTCCCATGCTTGGCGAGGAAAAATTGGGGAGATATTGTCCTGTAACAACATCTCAACAAGCCACACAACTTGAAACAACCCCTCGTCAATTCATTAATAAAATAACCTAAAGTAGTTAGCTTTCATGCAAATTATATGCAAAACTATATGGTAAAGATGACATACAAAATGGAAACATACTTTAGTCAATGGTGGATGTCATAGTGACAAGGCATGGATTTGAGAGTCAAAATGGTAAGAAAAAATAGGAAAAATAAGTGCAAAAATATGTTAATTTGCGTCCCAACAATAATATCCTTGTATGTGCTTGATTAATGTACATTCATTTAAGCCATATTTAATACATTAGACATAATTTGCAATTAAATAATTGTTTTGTGTATGATACTTCTTATGATTGATGTTGTGATTTGGATTGTTTTAGATTATCTTTTTCAACAGAAACAATTAATTGCAAATTCTCTTTAATGTAGATAAATATGGCTTTGATGAATGCACATTAGTCATGCACATACAAGGATATGATATAGGAAAACATAGAAAAAAACCATCACATGAAATCATTCATCCTTCAATACCCTTGTCTATTCACTGAACTAGGTCACATAATTCCTTTTGTGACTCCTGTGTGCATTTTTAAACAAAAATTATATTATCCTTGCATTTCATTTTATTTCTAATCTTCATTATGTAAAGTGAATTCATGAAAGGAATGAGTAGTGAAATATGTATTTATATGGAAAGTGAGATTATAATGATAAAAAAAAGTAAAATAATTCATACTTGTCAAATGAAAAAGAAGGGGAAAGGACTATATATTTCTCTTGGTTTTTATAACAACTTACCCATATACATTTTGATGTCATTTTAAATAATTTAAAATAGTAACAACATATATCTCAACAATAGATCCTTGTACTCAAGGTTTTCTCTTTCAATCAAATTTATATGTTTCTTTCAAATATTATTTCTTCTTCAAACAATCCACATATATTTGATCATGAATACTAAGAGGCTTTTCAATTACATCTTAATTACTTAGCATATAAATGAAGAGTTATACATTTAATTGTAAATCTGATGTTCATATGGAACTTGCAAACTATGGTGCACCATATATGCAAGTACAATCTATTATGTGATATTGAAGTTGTATTACTCTAAATGAAGGCCACATGGAAAGATATTTAGATTCTTTCACAAGTTGCCAAAAAAACTGCGCAACACTTGTAATCAAAAGCGCACTTGCAGCAAAGTAAAGAGCACATTTCTACTTAGTGGGCTTAGGAAGATTGTTGTTGCGACCCCTAACACAGGTATAATTATTGATCTAATTTGCAAGAAAGTAAATGTCACTTCTCTACCTAGTGGGATTAGGAACACTGATGTTGTAACCCCCAACACAGGTAAACAGCCCACACTTGCAGAAAGTAAATCACACTACCATTAAAGGGTGATTTTTTCAAGTATTTTGATGATCTTAAATTATGTAATAGAAATGCATGTGAAATGCAATGGTTAACTAATTCTAATAAATCACAAGTGGTAAGAGATTCAAGCTACATTGTGTTGTAAATAATTACACCATGAATCGAATTAATAATTGCAATTACTAGAAGACAAGGTAAAGTAGAAATCAATCTACAAATAAAGTAATTTAGAACATTGTAATGTTAGATGCAGAGTTACAAAAATAGCCTAAATTATGAGTTACAACTATGACTGCACATGAAATATAGTAATCTTCAGTTCATAAGTTATAATGTGATGCAAGAGAATCCTTGGCCTCATGAAATCCTCATGAACCAAAAACAAGTTTTTATTGAGTTTGTAATAAGTGTTGTTACACCCATGTATTTTAAGGTGCTAATACACATGTTATCTTAATTAATGATACACACAATGTAGGTTTTAACCCCGTACAGAAAGTACCTACATACGCATTCTAAAACACAGAAAATAAACAATGTGAGAGCATAACACATAAAACACATATACACAAAGATTTTCCCTTGGATCCCAAAACCAGGACTACCAACTTGATTTTTCATTATGTTCCTTTCAATGTTATAATACATATATATACATGCCGAAGCATCCAACCATGGACCGAAAACCATAGGTAGGTTCACCCAACCTAATATAGGGTCCAAAAAAAAAATCTCGAGGCACTGCCCCGGATCCCGTAGAGAGGGGCTACCCATCCACCTCAAACCCCCCGCTGCACAATCGACACAACAAAGGTGGGGCTCTGCCCCCCCTCTAACTCCCTGGTTCACTATGTAGGTTAGTCGTGGAAAGAATATAACACAACCCAAAAATCTACCACTTGTTTTCTTTCCACAGGGAGCCACAGGAGAGTTTAGTCATTTTTCCAGCCCTGAAATGCCCATTGTTTCTCTACACCGGGAGAACTTCTCAGAGCTCACAGATTTTGTCAATGCATCTGCAATATTCTTCAAAGTGTCCACCTTTACCAGCAACACCTTTTTGTCTTCTATCAATCCCTCACAAAGTGATATTGAACATCAATGTGCTTTTTCTTTGAATGGTAAGCAGGGTTCTTTGCCAAGAAAATTGCACTTTGGCTGCCACAGTCTATCCTTATAGCTCCCTGTATTAACCCCATCCATGAACACAATCTCTGCAACCAAACTACTTCCTTGCTTGCATGAGTGGATGCCATGTATTCTGTCTCTGTAGTTGATAGTGCCACTACAGATTGTTTCTTACTCATCCAACTGAATGCACCTCCAAATAGGTTAAACACATA
>APFE030961887.1:59741-89619 GCA_000404065.3 Pinus taeda
GGCCCCCCTCTAACCCCCCGATTCACTACGTAGGATAGTCGTGGAAAGAATATAACACAATCCAACACACAACTGATGGTTATTGCTACTCCTATAACCACATTTTACTAAAGCGATGACTTCTCTTGAGTTTATGACACTCCCATAATCGTGTGTTGATACTCCTGATGCATGGAGTTGTTGACACATCCAAAATTGGTAGTTATTTAACTGCATTGCTATAGGACAAACCTTGCTAGACACGCAGCCAGAAATGAGACGTAAGTTACAAATTTGGTTCGGCCACATGCTGAGAGGAGGTGAATTGATTCAGCTCAAAAAGGTGAAGAGGTCAACAACATGAAATACAATTTTTTTTAGTTGGAATACAAGGAGGTTAGTAACACGAGAATAAATTGCAGAAGCAGAAAAGACAAAGGGGCTATTGGATTTTGTTTTCTTTACTGGATTTTGTTGGTTACCGTGGGATCCTAGCTCTTGGGCTACTGGCATTGCTTTGACTATTGCACGATTTTCAGAGGGCGTGACTGACTGTTGTACAAGTTAGGAAGGTGTCTAGTCACTGTGTATGGTATTACTATGTAACAATGTAAAAAATTAAAGCACTATGAGGGTGTTGTTCAGTAATCCGAGTTCTTTTCTGTAACAACTTGTTTTGAATGAATAAAAATATATTTGAATCCCTTCCCGTGTCCTTGTGAGCATACTTGAATTCCTCTATGTTTGTGCTCTATGATTTAATCCTGAATTAATTAATTTAGTAGCTAAACTCCAATGGCCTGGGTTATACACTCTGTAACAACAAACCAGATTTTGTAGGTGTTGTGAAAGCTACAGAATATGGATTGCATCAAGTGTTATCAAAGCAGGATTCATTTTGGTATTTTCACCTTGAATTGCTTCGTGTAGCATTGTACCAGGAAACCTTGTCGATGGTTTGCATAGCAGGAGTGTTAAAGGTACAATTTGGGTCACAAAACCTAGGTTGAGGTCTGTGGATGTTGGTGAGACATTTACAACTTGTAAGGATTCCACCTAGGAGATGAGGAGCAGGACGAGGAGGTGCATGAAATCGAGAGTTAGAATAATTAAGACAAAGAATAGAAGAGCTGGAGCATATAAGAAATGGAGATGCAGAGGTAGATTTAGAGCCTGAAGAAGAAATAACTAAAGAACAAGAGGCCGAGGAGAGAGACCCAACAATGAGGTTGATTTCATACTTGAGCAATAGAGGCACTAGAAGAGTGGATGTGCTCATTGATTGGATTGGAGAACTCAAAAGATACTTCAAGTATGATAAGGTTTAGGATCCAAATCGGGTGAAATTTACCATGATGACGTTGAAAGTTCATGATGCATTGTGGTGGGATATGTTGTAGAAATACAAAGTAAATAATCAACTAGAAAAGATCAAGACTTTGAAGATGATGGTCACAAAGATCAAGGAGAAATTTTTGCCTGTTGATTACCAACAAAATTTGTATAGACAAGTCCATAATCTAAGGCAAAAGGAGAGCTCTATTCATGAGTACACCGAGGATTTTTTCATAGCATCACTTCGATCAAGTATAAAAGAACCAGAATTTCAAAGAGTCGCAAGGTATGTGAATGGAATAAAATACTTGATTCAAGATTAAATGAGTACACATTATTTCTGAACTATTGATGAAGCCTATCACATTGCCATGAAGGTGGATGAAAAGTTGAATAGGATAACATAGAAGAAAGTTAGAGGAAGAGGTTTTAGAGACAAAGGTAAGGCAGGGACTGCAAGAGGTAGTGGAAAGGAGGAAGAATCCAAGAGTGGTCAAGGTGGTAGAGGTGGAAATAGTATTGGAAGAAGGATAGGAATTTTCGAAATAGGAAAGGGCAAGTATGCAATTACTTGTTATCACTATGGAGTGAAGGACATAAGAAATATGAGTGTCTAAAAGGAAAAAATTTAGGGAGAAGAGGTGACCAAGATAACAAGTTACACAAGCTGATGAAGCTTCTATTTTTGGAGAAAATGTGAGCGTGCTTCAACAATAACATGGATAAAATTTGATGTTTCACAAAGTATTGCTCAAGCCCCATAACTAGATAGTGGAAGAACCAGAGCAAAGACTAATTTTTTACAAAAATAAATGTAAGGTCCCAGGAAAGTGTTGTAACTTGGTTATAGATGGTGGAAGCACAAAGAATTGAGTGTCCACTGAAGTCATGGACAAGTTGAAACTCAATATTTTAGTCCATCCAAACCCTTGCAAACTCTCATGTTTACAAAAGAGACAACAAGTGACTGTGGTGGAGTAATACTTATTGAATTTTCAAATCGGAAACCTTTAGGAGCAAGTATTGTGTGATGTGGTTGACATGGAGGATGCCACATACTTCTGGAAATGTCGTGGTTGTTTGACAGGGAAGTTCAACATGATTATCAAGAAAATACATATGAGTTCAAGAAGGATGGCTAGTGATATAAACTCACCCAAATGTTGGAAAATATAGTTGTAATAGCAGGAATTTGTGGAACTACCAACATGTGTAATAACAAGATCATGTTGTGTTCAACCAAGGAGTTTGTACATGAGGAAGGAAAAGTGAAATTATGTTTAGGAGTGATTCCAAAGGTTGTGCCAGAGGAAGTGAAATTAGGAACCATCCTTATAGAAATTAAATCCTTGTTAGATGAATTCAAGGAGATTGTTATTGATGAATTTCTAAAAGGACTACTTCTTGTGAGAAGTATTTCTCATCAGATTGACTTCCTTCCAGGATTGATCTTACCAAACAAGTCACCTTACAAGATGACTCCAACAAAAAATGAGGAAGTAAATAACCAGGTACTTGAGCTGCTTGATAGAGGACTGATAAGAGAAAGTTTGAGTCCATGTGTTGTACCAACTGTATTAACTCCAAAGAAGACAAGTGAATGGAGGATGTGCATGAATTCTAGAGCCATTAATAGGATAACCATAAAGTATTGATTTCCCTTGTCAAGGATGGAGGATATTATGGATTGTTTGAGTGGGGTGACATATTTTACCGAGATCAGCTTGAAGACTGGTTATCATCAAATCCAAATTAGGGAAGGTGATGAGTGAAACACTGCTTTCAAGACAAAAGATGGATTGTTTGAATAATTGTTTGTGCCATTTGGGCTAACTAGCATGAATGATGTCTTGAAACCATTCTTGGGAAAATTTGTTGTAGTGTACCTAGATGACATTTTAATTTTCAACAAAAACAAAGAGGAGTGGTTGGAACACGTAAGGCAAGTGTTGTAGCAGTTGAATGAAGAGTAGTTGTTGATGAAATTGAAGAAGTGTACATTCATACTATATCACTTAATGTACTTGGTATTTGTGATTTCCCTTAAACCTGCAAACCAAACCATGCTCCTAAAAAAAATCATAATACAAAGCTTCCTTTTCCATAAGAACATTGAGGGAAGGAATTTCTTGATCCACCAGAAGACCAGAACCAAATTTCAGCAGGGAATTGTACAAAATTGTGGAAGAACTAGATTGACCAACAAACATACCTACAAAAGAAACTATCTTTTTTGTTAAATCAGAAGGAGTCACCATTGATCTAATTGCAAAAGAGATTTGTAGAATATTCATGCATGCAAAGCAAATATTTGGTTGGCTAGGGCGAAAACCTAGCTGCCGCAAGGGTTCCTAGAGCTCCTTCCATCCCTCAACCAAGCCAACATATTATTACAAGTGGACTTAATTCCTGGACCTTTTTCACATATAACCTTTATTTTTATTTCATAACATAACTAGAATTACATCATGCCATATGAGATAGATTGTCATGAATTCTTGATGCCACTATTACATGCATAAAAAAAATGATGAGACAGTGCCCATATAACTTCATATGTGAGTATAATGCTCCTTGTCTCTCCATTAAAATTTCATGCCACCAATGTATTCAACATGATTAAATTCCATTTAGTTAGTGATGTATGAGCATAATATATTGAATAATCATAGTAGCGAGTCAATCTTAAATTAATTTTCTTCACAAGGCCCCCCACCTAGTTATGTTATTTATCACTTTTACATAGTGAATGGAAGGGATTCGTTGCTTTGCAAATTTTTAAGAGTCACAACAGTGTAGGCTATCAATAAATTTTTCATCCCTCTTCCACATTTTCTTATACCTTATAGTAGTTTGCCAATTTAAGGTATCTTGAGCCAAATTGAAAATACCTTCCCTTCGAAGAAAGTTGATACATTGGTCTAGTAACTTATAAGGTTCTTCACATCCCACCAAGGATCTATTCCAAGTCCAACCTTTTCACCATTTTATACCTTCCAAACAAGCCAATTCCATACCAAAGGCAAAGTGACAACTATGGCCTTCCAAACCATGGATACATTATGGGTGTTATTAGATGGACTTTGGATAATGGGGAAATACGTTTTGGATTATGATTATCTTCCAAAGCTAATATGTAGAAATTAGCTTCCATAACCTCTTAGCTACACATTTTGAAGCCCCAAACCTCCCATATCTTTGGATTTAGCAATTTTTTGCATCCAACCAAGGGAATACCTTCTTTGTCTCTATTCATAAACCATAGGAATCTAAGTATGATGACTTATCATGTATATAAACTATATTTATTTATTGTATTTAAATATTAAGTTAAAGAACTTATTATATTATTAAACTACACAATATAATTAGGTATATTATAGGGCTATAGTCACAATTGCTCACGATGTGTGTGTGTGTGTGTGTGTGTGTGTGTGTGTGTTTCTGTGGTGGAGAGAATATGTGATGTCATGAGCCTTTAGCTAATTTTTAACAATCATAAGACACGCTATGATATTATTTGCTATTAATTTCCTACTTGTATGTAGTGATGACAATGATGGGAAGACAAAAAATGGGCTTCATTTTGTGGTTTATCGACACCATATCATGGTGCATGAGCTAGCATGATATGGACTATTATCAAATGAAAAGGCTAGCAAGGGAAACTTGTTTTGGCATGCAGGTTCGTGAGACATCCAAATATTTCCTACAACACTACTTCTATGGATACTTTGATTTGTTATGTTATGTCTTATTGGTAAGTAGGCCAACAAGTTATCCAATATAAGTTGTAATCTATGTGATTATGCCTCTTAGAGTGCTTAAAATAGTGAAATAATGTTTCTTGTTGCCCTTGTATATTGATGATCTTGTATTAGAGGTGGAAATCATTTAAGGATTTCTTACGATTGAGTGAAAAATAATTCCTCCACAACTATTCCAAATGTTTAAAAAATTTGCAAGAAAATCATGATGTTGATGTGAATGTTGTTGTTTATCTAAATTACTTGTAAACTTTTGCTCATGTGGTGATGCATTTTGTATTTTCATTAATGAATTATTCCATGCATGCTGATAATTATAGTTTATTTAGTACGCCTTTATGATACAACTTGTAACATATTCTTTAGCAATGAGAATTAAGTGCTTCACAATATAGTAAGGAGGTTGGCCCCATCTTGGTATGGTATAGTTGCAAATTATTCTCAAAGCTCAAGTTTAACGTGTGCCAAGAAACTTAAGTGCATATTTATTGTTCATTAAACATGTAAGAATTTGGAAAGTGGGGCATTGTAAGAGACTACTTTTGAGCAAGAATATTTGTTGTAGTATGGGATTATTGTTAAGTCAAAACTAAGTTTATTAATTAGCAATTATTCTATAGAATTATTGATGAATTTGTTGATTTTTCCTATATTGTTTTAGTGGCATAAAAACTTGCATCGGCACTTATGTATAGAATGTTTGAGGTAGAAGTGTCATGTCTCCCGAATAAAATGGATAAAAGGAACCAAGTGCACCACAAGAACAATGATTTGTGGTTTGAACTTGTGCATCCATGCCAATCCCATATGTGTGGTTATCCCAATAATATATGCATATATAGATAGGCAGAATGTCACATGTGAATTTTTGCTTCCATTGGTGTTGAAGAGGTAAATCCCCTCTGCAGACAGAGGCGATCCCTACTAGCCCAGACCGGGTCTAGAAACAATCGTCAAATGCTATAGCGCAAGTTCCTAATTGCAAATAAACAAACCATGATGAAGGCCTACCTGGATTCCAACGCTATTGTTTGTAGGAGAGGTGGTGCTCTCGTTCCTCTGCTCCGGCAGATCACAATCCTCACGATCTCCGTGAATGGACACCTGCACATACAAGAAACAATACAAACGCAAGCATAAAATCCAGTATACACAACTATATGTCAGTTAGAAAAGACATAACTCATCATCATAAATAATAACAAGAGTGGAACCATAACCAATAGTCATTCATTAATAATTAATCAAAGGAGAGTACAACCAATGTTCTGACGTTGGATTCTCCTTTGGCGGGTAGTCAACAGAACATGTCTCGCAAAGCCTGTCGGGAATAAGGACAAGCCTCTCTCTTTGGATCTTGGACAATAGTCTCCTTGCTTGGATTTGGCCTTAATGGAATCAAGAAGGCTCTTGCAGCATGAAGCTCTTGGGAATTTGGGAATTCTGAAACTCTGGAACTCTGGAACTAGCTTGCAAAGGAAATGGACAAGCTTTTATAGATGGAGGAAGGGGAGTTGGGATCATAACCAATAATCATGGGATTGGCCATATCATCAAGGAAGCTTCCATGAGAGGTGGCAAACCACTTCCTCTCTATGGAAATCCGTAGCCAAACCACCCAACTCAAGATAGATAGCAATCCAGGAATTTGTTAGGACGAAACTTCCGCCGTTTATTTAAAAAAACACCTCTTAATATGGTTGGCGCGGGTACGACTTTATGACAGAGCGCCAATTGGCGCGCCCTCTTTGGAGGATTTGCCCCCTTGGCGCGAGGGCTGAACTATGGAACCGCGCCAATGGAAAAAGAGCTATTTTTAGGGTTTTTTAGCAGGAGATGTCTTCAAGGCAAACAAAGCTCATGTTCAGAGGAATGCAATGCAAGTATTTTTAGGCCATGTCACTTCTCATAGGTCCCGGAATGAGTCCTCCAAGATACAATACAGGGGTGGCAGGGACGGTGACAAATTGTTGTGTAACAGATGCCCCCTAAAGCAGGAGGCCCGAGAGAGAGAGAGGGGTGAAATGCTTTACGAGAACATGTCCAACCGAAAACACTGCCGCCGGAAAACCTGCGTGGAGAAGTACAACTGATATCTCAAATACATGATATGTGTGGTATGGGCGCAGCCATCCATAGGAGAGTACATAATAATCTAGATCCAAGGTATGGGCGCAGCCATCCAGTGAGGATCGATAAATAGACTCAGGCATGGTCGCAGCCATCCAATGAATGAGTCATGTAACAATCATAATAATCCACAAAATCGCAGCCTGGATCTCAACAGACAAAATCCAGTGTCTTGCGCTCCATCTCGATCCGAACAAAGTAAAAATTCAAGCATGAGAATATATGAGCTGAAGTCGAACATGCAGGAACATCGTCTGATTACTAGCCATTGGTGAAAGCTGTTAACAGATGCGAGAGGTACCACCAATAATGACAATGGCCCTCAAGGTACTACAGGTACAATCTACGGCGTGTGAATCAGTGAGTCAGCATCGAACACCCGTAGAATCATCCGATCGGAGGCCAATGATGAAAACCTCGCGTCGAATGTGAAGAACCTACCATTGAGGCATGCAGGCTCCAATGCACCAGAAGGGAGTCTCTAGATCAGCTTCCTAGATAATGAGCTGAAGTCGACAGGAAGTGACCTTGACCGAAGGTGGGCCATAGTATTTCCCACATCATCGACGTGAGATAGAGGAAGATAATGTTTTTGTGAATTAGGATTATATGAGTTATCAGAGGGAGTTTGATATTTTGCAGAGGTCAGCTTCTCTTGAACATATCGGTGGAACGACAGTGGACTTGGCAGTGTTTGACATCAGTCGATCAGAGGTCATGGTGACAAGGCAAAGAGCAGATGAGAGGTCAAACAGGATCACCCAAACCCACAGAGGCAAGCAAAAAATGAGATGAGATGTTCCCACCCTGACATGAATGCAGACAAGTTCCATGTTCAGGAGTGACATACTGCCGACACGACAATGATTCTGGTTCCATTTTCCCCACCATTTCTGGCGAGTACCCCAATTATTTTTATTAACAAGATTGAAGGGGATAGCATATGCTTGTAAAACATCATTTCGACAGAATCCAATGTCATCAAGTTTTAACGAGTCTGACAAAGGGAGAACTCAGCGTCTTTTCATGTTTAGAGAGTTTGAAAAGACAGCAAAAAAGTAAACTCCAAAGGTCCCTTTTCGTAAATAGTTCCTTAGACCTGAAAAGGTAGAAAACAAAATCCGAGGAAACCTCCTAGTCATGATAGGCTAGGGTATTCCTTTTTCATAAATAATCCATCCCAGCCCGAAAAAGGGGTAAACGTATATTGGGTAGATGTCGTTTCGCATCCATTTTAACGAGATCGAAATGACAAGGGCCTCAACAATCTTTTCATGTTTAGAGAGTTAGAAAAGAGCTAAAAGATGACTCCATAATGACTTTTTCATGTATTTACCGAGTCCGAAAAAGTATAAAATATAACTCGTTTCACCGTTTAAGTCGCATAAAAAACCTATTGCTGCACCAAAAGCAAGTGTAAAACCCATTTTTGACAAAAAATATATTAAAATATTCTAAAAAATAACTTTCAAAACCTATTTTGAGTTCAAAAAGTTTAAATAATTCAAATGGTAAAAATAAAATTACTTTTTACTATTTACCTCACTGAAGAGCAGCAGTGGTCCATTTGGTGTGCGAACTTCTGACGACGATTGTGACATATCCGTGCTACCATTCAGAGTTCCGTCAGTTCCAAGTAAGAGGCGCTTCCTAGTACTTCATTTCAATCCATTTTTTGATAGTTTCCTTTTGCTCATTAGATTTTTGTGGAAGGATTTAAAAATTTAGGGTTGCGCCCATTGGCGTGGGTATCGGGCACAGATCCGCGCCAATGGGCTTTTATATGCCAAAGGCCCGCGCCGATGGGCCCGTCTGTTTTAGAAATAGTCGCACTAACGGAGGAACCTAATTTTTCACCTTAAACTTCGAATTTATAATTGATCTGAATGGATTTTTTGGCATAACAGAGATCTAATCAAGGGTTCTTGACCATATGGATGTAGACAACCGAGCAAAATGGTGATTGAATGGAAAGAGAGGGAGCACGAGAGAGAGGATGAATTAGCCATGGAAAATGAAGGTTGCATGAACGCCCTCAGGAATTGTGGGTTGAAGAAATTCTTCCTGACACCTTATTTGCGAGCTCAACATGAGCTCTTACAATACCTGCTCAACATTTGGGATCAGAACGAACAAGTGTTCAAACTGCGGGATAAAATATTAGAATTGGAGGTTTCTGACATCTACTTTATAACCGGATTGTCACGCAGAGGTCTGGTGCCCATACTGACAGGGAGCAGACCGTCTGGCGAGAAAATGGAACAGGTGATGGCATGAGTGTGCCCGGGGGCACAATTTGGATCCGGGAGTGGGAAGGTAGACATTGCTACCATCGAGGATCTAGCACTCAGGGTGGTGCTACATACCATCACGCGGGCTGCGGGGGTGCAGGCACTACACGAGGCGACAACAACCCAGCTCTTATTGGCCTCAGAGTGTATGAGTCCCACGATATTTGATTGGGCCACAACAGTGACAGTAAATATGAAGAGACAGCTCACAAAATGCAAGCGAGCCAAACTGAAATAGTTTGGCTACGTCTCTATCCTGGTATTGTTCATTCTGGTGCGATTACCAATCTTCCAAGGCCAAGGGGCCATAGTAGCTGAGCCAGTACCAGGAGAGCCAAGAATGGCTCGCTGGGCAGCATTGATGCCCAGAGGGGGAGGGAGCCAACAGATGTCCTGGAGGCCGGATTTTTTTGGGTGGCTACGTTGACAGTTGATCGTAGTCGAAGACAAGCCATACGCAAGGACTGATTTCACCGGTGATCCAGATCTCCCACTGCCGGAGGGAGATGAGTGGGACGAAGAGATGGGTATGATCTCCTTTTGATTTTATGTTTTATGATTTTTTTTTTTAATACATGTTCATTCTAACATCAGTTATATGTGTATGCAGATGTCGACCTAGAGAGACTAGCCGGTATGTCTCCCATTTCACAGAGAACTCAGCCCGCAGCTGACCTTCAGGCAGAGGGTGCCGAGGGAGGAGAGTTGATCCATAACCTTGAGGGGATCGCCCGGGGGATTCCAGACTATGCCCGGCTAGCAGATGTCCCACTGGCATACCAGTGACATACAGTGGGAGTGCCTATTCGCCTCCACCATCTTCTGAGACGCCTAGTGCGTGCGGTGACGTGTTATCATGAGCACCACAAAGATTAGACACCTAGGGTTTATTTTCATGCATATTTTTTGAGAGACTCGTCTCTGGATGTATTAAGACGAACATGTATATTTTTGATCTATGTGATGCACGCTGTGCAAACATTTCGACACACACACACACACACACACATTTATATAGATATATATACACATATGCCTATTTTGGACGGATCTTTTACATGTGATGATGTTTTTATATGACATGCAGATGTCTAACACAAATCTAATCTAATGTATCAGTTTCATAACAAACGACCCAATGCGAAATGTATTTAATCACATATTTTATTTTTACACAAGCTTAAAAGCACATATGACAGCACATATGCAAACTATGCTTGGAAATGAATTTTATTTTTTTATGCAAGCTTAAAAGCACACACATGCAAACAATGCTTGAAAACAAGGGAAACGGGCATGCCCCCCAGTGTGATGTCTCAATCCGAGGTACATGCCCCCCAAGCTAAATGGAGTGAAGGTTGACAATATTTTGATCGCACTCGAATTGAACGAGCTCATGGTTCATTATTTTAACGAGGTTGACATACTTAAAAGAACTATCCTCGTGACACCTAGTTTCATTTGTTAAGGAGCTTGACAGAGGAAAGGAACTATGCTCCGACCAGACCCAGTTTCATTTTTTAAGGAGCTTGACATAGGAAAGGAACTATGCTCTGACCAGACCCAGTTTCATTTTTTAAGGAGCTTGACATAGGAAACTGAACTATGCTCCGAACGATCTTCATCATAATGAACAGGAAGTCATTTCTTCCAAGAGTGTCACTTCCAGTGGAAGGAAAACATCTTGGAAGTCAGGACCCAATGCCCCCAAGACACTATGCACGACGACATCATCACTGGATACAGGCATGGGATAAATAGCCACGTAGTTGACCTGCTGTGGGGTAGATACAACTGGTGGATAAAAACCAGGAGGGGATGACAACTGCGTAGGAGGTACCGGGGGACTAAAGAATGATAATTGATCTATAGTCACGATTCTTCCATCGTGTGGAAAGCAAACCACACAGAAAAGTGAAGAGACAAGGGCCCCCATGGCATAAACATAGTCACGGCCAAGGAGAAGACTGAAATCTAAAGAACCTTGGGTAACCAGTACATCTATATAGACGGTTTTGCCTCCCAAAGTAATAGGGAACGTCAGAGGGATACGTAATGGTTGACTGGTTCCTCTGTCAAACGCTAACAGATTTTGTGTGACCGGCACAAGCTGTGGGGAGCCCAAAGCTTTCCAAGTAGTGGAAGGAATAAGACTGACAGATGCACCCTCATCCAAGACAGTGCTAGGTACTGCCTTATCATAGGCATGTACTGTAATCTGGAAAGGCACATGGGATGGAAGGCGGAAGGCAATCAAATCACTCCAGTCGAAGGAAATGACTGAATGAAGGACTCTCAGAATTAGCTGGGATAGGAGGGTCGTTTTCAGACTCAGGAGAATTTGACGAGACGAGAAGAACATGAGCATGACGCTCTTCCGAAACAGAGTGATCGATGGGTGGTGAACCCGAGTCGACACTTTCTCCGACCAATGGTTGGTCTGGAATAGGTTTAGCACAGCCAAGTTCGGAAAGAGGAGGATGGACAAGAGAAGAATCTAAGTCAATCTCTTTTTCAACGAGGAGAGGGTTTGAAGAGAGCCTTTGATAGCCAACAGGAAGTTGGGGTGAAGAAGCTGTAAGACTTTCCAAGAGAGCAGAAGCTTTATCCATGAGCGGACAAAGGTGAAGGGGATGGTTGCCTTCACATAGTCTACAGGGGATTTGAATCTTCCCTTTCTTCTGAATGTTGTCAGTTGGTAGGGTAGCATCGCCTTGAGCTTCAGAGGATGATGAGGGGCGAGCTGGATCGTGAGACCATACTTCTAAGATCCTAGGAATGCCAGGACAATCACGAAGAAGATGGTCATCCTTGCACAATTTACAAGGAAACTTAACCTTCCGCGGAGGAGCAGAAGGAGTTCCGATCTGAGCTGTACTTGAAGTAGTAGGTGGACAGGTGGCCTCACGTTTATGAGACTTCTTCTTCTTCGTCTTCTTCTTCTTCTTCTTAGCCACCTGGTTACTTGAATCCAGATTTTCACCAGGTGAAGTAGAAGATGAGGACGTAGAAACAGGCGAAGAAGGGGAGAGGTCCACCTTGGAATCAACATGATGTTGTTCGGGTGGAGGAACTGATTGACCAGTAATTGAGACATTAGGGACCACAGAGGTTGAGAACAACCAAACAGGCAACCCAACAGTTAACCCAGGAAGGGACAATGTTACCATGTAAGCAGCACCAACATTCCCAAAAGGAGGAAAATGACCAGGATTCCCGTTAGAGGGGATTCTTGGGTTGGTGAACTCTCGAAAAATTGCCATCAAAAACTAAAAATCGCACACAGGGCTGAAAAAGAGTCAAAACACACAATCAAACGGCCAACAAGCAGAATCTAACAGGGCATGTGATCACGGGTGATTTAATTTTTACCACATTGAAATTAAGAAACTTCACCATTTCATGTTTTAAGAGTCAAGAAACTGATAAAAGGTGACTCTATCACTTTCAAATTTGAAACAAACGTGAAAGGACAAGCGCTTGGTGATCCTTTCAAATTTAGGGAGCCAGAAAAGATCAAATGATTTCTCAGGGATACTAGGCAAAGAGGGTGTACCAAATAACTGTGAACTGCAATATACACCTTGGTTTTAGAAATGAAATGGAAATCAACCAAGGACTTTCTATACGTGCAGGCAATCTCCCTGAATGTTGTGTTCGGTGTATCATGGGTATAGGGTGGCAGACTCGACTTCCTATGGATAAAGGATGATAACCTAGTGGGGTATCCCCATATACTCGATGGTACGTGGGAGCACAATTCCGTACTAGACCACTATTGAGTCACAAAAGGAGGAATCACCCAACCTTGAGTGGAAACAAAAGTGACTAGGTTTAACGACACCGGAGCACGTCTCTAGCCTAGACCTCTAAACAGTGTGCGTTATGTTCCAATGCGTTGTTGGATTCATTCAGTTCAATTTAAAGTTGATCTTGGATTATGTTTCAGTTTCAGGCCTTACCATATGTAGTGTCTCAAAATCTTCTAAATGCAAGCTATATGCCACAGTATATCGTTTTCTTCGATGAACGCTAACTATAAGAGAGTTGAGAGCTTTCACACAAACAAAATGATCAGAAAACAACCAACGATATCTCTAATGTAGCTAATGGAAATCAAAAATATTTTCTTCAAAGTCACTAACCACTAATAACAATGAAAAGCTCTAATTCACATTAACTAATGAAAAGCAAAAGAGAATTTTTTTATTTATTTTTCAATGTTAAGGGCAAAGTGCACTAAACAAACTGAAAAACTAATGAAAAGAGAGAAATTTGAGAAATGATGATAAGAGAGAAAAACAAGCAAATTTCACTCAATGCAAGCACAATCAGATCCCTAAATTGACAAAGCAGTCCTTCAAAACCAAGAAAAATCCCAAATACACAAATGAGTCGTGTAATCTAGGCCCAAAGCAAAAGAAGGCGGAATTCAAGTGAAAAAGAGATAAGTCACTCAAACAACAATTAAAAACCACTAAATGAATGCAGGGGAGCAATCAGAAAGTTGACTGGACCAATAAAAGACCAAAAACTCCTAAGTAGGGCTCAACACACAAAGCCACTAGATGCCCTAGGGCTAAAAACATGGAATCGATAGAAAATGGCAAACAACCAAAGGATGAAGGTTAAAACCAGTCAAACAGGACTCCAACACACTCAAGCAATCGAGAAAAGGTAACCAAAAACAAAGACCAAGCTCAGAAGGCTTAAAATCAAACAAACCTTAGCAGTCCCCAGGCTTGGCACGACTGTTAGGCTGAAACTAGCGCCTTTTAAGGATTGGCGCGAGTGATATATTGACAACTAGCACCAATTGGCACGACTATTACACAAAAAAACACGCCAGTCAAGTTTTTTGTGCCACAATGAAAAATAAGCAATCCAAAACCGGACCAATGATAACCAGGCAAACCAAGAAGCGAAAACAACAAAAGAACCCAGCCCAAAAGGTTGACCAAGCAAGCAAAAATCAAGAAACAATCGAAAAGGCAAGACAAGCTCCCCAGCAGAGTCGCCAAATTGTTGAAGAGGTAAATCCCCTCTATGGACAAAGGCGATCCCTACTAGCCCAGACTGGGTCTAGCAACAATCGCCAAACGCTATAGTGCAAATTCCTAATTGCAAATAAACAAACCACGATGAAGGCCTACCTGGATTCCAACGCTATTGTTTGTAGGAGAGGTGGTGCTCTCATTCCTCTGCTCCGGCAAATCACAATCCTCACGATCTCTGTGAATGGACACCTACACATATAAGAAACAATACAAACGCAAGCATAAAATCCAGTATACGCAACTATATGTCAGTCAAAAAAGACATAACTCATCATCATAAATAATAACAAGAGTGGAACCATAACCAATAGTCGTTCATTAATAATCAATCAAAGGAGAGTACAACCAATGTTCTGACGCTGGATTCTCCTTTGGTGGGTAGTCAGCATAACATGTCTCACAAATCTTTTCGGGAATAAGGACAAGCCTCTCTCTTTGGATCTTGGACAATAGTCTCCTTGCTTGGATTTGGCCTTAAGGGAATCAAGAAGGCTCTTGCAGCATGAAGCTCTTGGGAATTTGGGAATTCTGAAACTCTGGAACTCTAGAACTCTGGAACTAGCTTGCAAAGGAAATGGGAAAGCTTTTATAGATGGAGGAAGGGGAGTTGGGATCATAACCAATAATCATGGGATTGGCCATATCATCATTGAAGCTTCCATGGGAGGTGGCAAACCACTTCCTCTCTATGGAAATCCGTAGCCAAACCACCCAACTCAAGATAGATAGCAGTCCAGGAATTTGTTAGGACGAAACTTCCGCCGTTTATTTAAAAAAAACACCTCTTAATATGGTTGGCGCGGGTGCGACTTTATGACAGAGCGCCAATTGGCGCGCCCTCTTTGGAGGATTTGCCCCCTTGGGGCAAGGGTTGAACTATGGAACCACGCCAATGGAAAAAGAGCTATTTTTAGGGTTTTTCAGCAGGAGATGTCTTCAGGGCAAACAAAGCTCATGTTCAGAGGAATGCAATGCAAGTGTTTTTAGGCCATGTCACTTCTCATAGGTCCTAGAATGAGTCCTCCAAGATATGGGACAGGGGTATTAGGGACGATGACATATTGCTGTGTAACAATTGGTAAATGGTGCATTAGAACTTGCACTAATGTGTGACACTCAAATTCTTACCTAAGTTAAGCCATATAATTTGTATGACTACAAGTGTAGTGAGGCCATGAGTTGGAAGTGTAGCATAGAAAACACAAAGACCAAATTCTTTTGGCTTCCGTTGACCATGATAAAGTAAAACGATTGTTGATGAAACCACCATACAGTTGTGGAACAAATACTCATCCTCTTCCTCCAAATCAATTTTATTGGATTAAGTGGAGCTTACATTTGTAATGAGTACTGTGAAGTGGGAAGATTCATGTCTTGAATCTACTATTTACTTCCTCCAATCTTTCGTTTGGGGGTCGAAAGAGACCTATGCCAAAAAAAAATTGCTACATGACACTCATCACTAAAAGGGTAAAACACTTTATGGTAGCAGGTCGCTCTTGAACATGACACTTTCACTTCATCTCCATGACTATTTGGGTTGGGTTATCTGCTTAACAGTTAACATACTTATGGTCTATCAAACCATCCATCACTTTTGTTTTGGGTCAACGCTGGCAATTCATTCAGACTATTTGGGTTGGGTTATCTACTTGATGGTTATCATAATGATGGTCTATCACACCATCCATCACTTTGGTTTTGGATCAATGTTTCCAATTCATTCAGTGTCGCCGATATGTTCAAGAGAAGTCATTCAGTTAAAATTCATCCTTTGCAATACCATAAACCTTCATTTTCATGACCGCCATTCCTGAACTTTGTGTCGTTAGTCAAATTTCATCTCCAAAATCACTACACTCGTTTCATGTCGTTGATGTCAGATACATCAAGGCCCTCTTGCGACGAGTCACTTCTTGTCGACATCAACACATTATCCAAGAAGTTGACTTAGAAACACCCTTCCAATACCTTAAGGTTTGCATACATCAATGACAGGTTTCTCGCTTTAGGCAATAGGTTGACATCAATGGCCTTTGACCGAAAGACTTTGTATGGTGTTCGACATCAAATCATCCATTCACACCATGCAGAATGTACTGCAGTACCTTGGGGATCATTATCATTATCAGTGATTTCTCTCGTATCTATTAACAAATTACATCATTAGTTGGTAATTAGACAGTGTCTTCCCATGTTCGACTATAGATCATATATTCACATGGTTAGACTCGTACTTGAGCAAACGATTGAACCAGATATAAGACCCCGGATCTATTTTCATCCATCTGGGCTGCGATTTCAGGAGTACTAAATCATATGTACAATGGCTTTACATTGATGGTCATTCCAATCATGGGTCTATATCTATACACAATTGTTTATGTACATATAATGAAAGTTTATAAGCTGAGCATGGGTGTGCCTTCCCTCAGCAATTCATGTAAAAATAAAAAATAATGATATATGTATTGTAATTGATACAGGTCGTCTTCCACTTCGATACCTCCTCGTCACATCATAAAGCATTTCATTCGACATTTGAATTTTTCAGACTTCATGCTTTAGGGGGAAGCTGTTACAAATCCATTTGGGCACATCAATCCCATCATCCATATCAGTGCTATAGGGATCATCAAACCCTAATTTCAGTTGCTAAATGCCCTAAACAAGTCACCCATTTGAATGCCTCCTTCCTGGACAGTTTCATGACTTGAAGACATCTAGAAATGGCCTCTAGAGGGACCAGAGCAAGTAGGCCCATGTAAGGGTGCGCTGTAGAGCAATTAAGTCCATGCCAAGGTGCTCTACAAAGCACTTAGGCTTCCTTTCACTTGCACTAGGCGAGTTTGAGTGAAATTCACATGGAGTTTTGGAAATATTCTTATCTTTTGGAGTCATCTAGAAGGTTCCCTCACTTATCAACTCCTATGAGCTCAAAAATGGATGAGGAGTGAGTTAAGATGCATCCTATACTCTCATCCCTTCCTCCATGGAACTAATTCTAATTATGGAAGGCCATTCAATACCACCATTTATGACAAAACCTCCTTCAACTCCCTATAAATTGACCACTCATCTAAGTGATCAGGGGATGGATTATGTTGAATTGTAAGGAGATAATGTTCCTATGAGAATTGGCTTTGAAGCAAGTATTGTAATGCTACAAGTTTGTCATGCTTTTGATGCGATGTGGATGGGATCCAACCTAGAGGAATGACTTTGAATCAGACACAATGGTTGTAATTCCTTCTTCTATTCAATAAAGTATTTGAACCTTTCTCCCATATGTTTATATTGTCTTATAATGCTTATATGTGTGAAATGTATCTGATTCCATTCACTTATATTCAATAGATCTTTTGCTTTGGTCGGTTCTTTGTTTTCTGTTTGTGTTTACAGGTACTTCTCAAGCTTATTAAGTACGGGAAGGAGCAACATGATCGATAGAAAGGAGACGAGAGGAAAGCGGAACTACAATTAGGTCTTCTCATCTTCTCATCTTATCTATTGCTTATAGGAAAAGACTAAAATACTTTAAACTGTTGTTCTAGATATGGCTACTTATCTAGGGAATTATTATTTATCTGTAGATACCAAATTCTCCAAAACAGATAATATCATGGAAGATGTGAGAAATAAATATGACCCTCAAGGCCTTCTTAAAGTTTTTCAGTTTATTCAACCAATTCTCTGATTTTCCTATGTTTTTATACTGGTATTTTCATTTTCCTTCTGACCGAGGTTCATTGTGATGTGCTTTAATTAGGACCGTTTCATCTAGTCTTACTCCTCTATCTCGCAGGGTTCACTTAGTTGCAGTGTTTATAAAACCATCAAGTTTTCTTTCTTTCTCTGGTATCCTTTCCTCAGAGGTCTATAATCTCTTACCATTGGCCTGCTATTGTATTGTTGTATGGGTGGAATTATAACAGATTTGTCTTTTCTTTCAATCAATGAAATGGATGCATATTCAGTGTGCATAACACCCATTATCTCTCTTTTTCAATTGAGTGTGCCTTCTTTGTTTCCCGAGGCTTTCACTTGCAAGAAAAAAAAGTACTAGAAATAAACCCTTAGACTTTTATAATTTGAAAGGGAATACCTACATAAAGAGATTACAACTAAGAACCCATACTCTCAATATCTCTTCCTGATAATTCATATTTTTACCAACTAGGAATAAAATGAATGTCTGAAACAAAATGAATGCCAAGAACAATGATTTGAGGACACAAAAAGATAGATGCGTTGAAGAAATTGTGTTATTTCAAAGTTGTTACAAAAAAGAAAAAGGAATAGCTCTTCCTCATAACTCATATTTTTACAAAATAGGAATAAAAAAAATGCCAAGAACAATGATTTGAGGACACAGAAAGCTGGTTGTGTTGAAGAAATTGTGTTATGTCAAAGTTGTTACAAAAAGAAATAGGAATAGCTCTTCCTCATAACTCACATTTTTACCAACTAGGAATAGAATGAACACTAAGAAGAATGATTTGAGGACACATAAAGTTATTTGTGTTGAAGAAATTGTGTTATGTCAAAACTGCTACAAAAAGAAAAAGGAATAGCTATTCCCTATAACTCATATTTTTACCAACTAGGAATAGAATGAATGCCAAGAACAATGATTTGAGGACACAGAAAGCTATTTGTGTTGAAGAAATTGTGCTATGTCAAAGTTGTTACAAAAAGAAAAAGGAGTATCTCTTCCTGATAACTCATTGTTGGCCGGATAAATCGTTCTTGCGGACAAGACCGATCTCCCTAGTATCGAATGATATCTAGCAACAAAGAGCACAAGCAAATCTATTTTTCTCTAAACATGTTTCAATTCATAAATGAATACTAAGAGGTGTATCAGACCCTACCTTGGTCCAACGCTTGTTTGTAGCAGTTTTATCCCAACAGCTTCAAGCAGTTCCCTTTTAATAACCTGCATACACAAACAAACACACATCAAAGCATACCTGCATATAATAAAACATGTTTATTATGAAGATCAAGGAGCTCATAAAATAAACCATTAGAGACAGTTCATTAAGAAAAACAAACTTGATTGTATTAACTTTATGAATAAAATAACCTTACAACCTTTGCCTTGATGTTGCACAAGTTCTTTCCAGGGTCTAGCACGAGTCTCCTCTACTTTGACAAGCCTCACTCACTTCCCAAATGACATGAAAGGTATGTGATCTCTCCTCTCACAAGCTCAAAAAGGAAGTCTAGTTTTCAGCGGCATTTACCCTCAAGAATCTTTAGCTTTCAACCTCTTCTATAACTAGCCCAATGCATGAATTTATAGTGTAAATGGAGGAAGTTGCAGGCCCACCATTGAAGGGATAAGTTCCTCCTTCAATGGGATAAGCACCTCATATCATGGAGTTAGCTCCCTTAGTTATGGAATGGATGAACCAAGGTGGAGCGGACTTGCCAGCGCAATATTCCTTCTAGAAGTGTCTAGAAATGACCCAAGATGAGTTTTTAAGAATGAACTCATGCCTTTTTAACTTTTACAGGGGTTCGCACCCATCACTTGATAGACATAGCGGTCAGGTTCATAGGAAACATGACCATTGGGTGTGGCACTGCAGGAAATGCTAGGAGAAAATGCGAAACCAGGATTTGAGATATTTTTAAGGTCTTTCTCCCATTTTCAAGGCTTGACATGAAGATCTGAGGCTTAAGAGTTTCAAAGGAGGTATGTATGAGTGTTGATGGACTCACACAAACTGTAGAAAGTCATGGTGACAATTATTTTTGTAACAGATTGCCCCCTAAAGTGCGAATTCTGTAGTAGATGAGGATGGTTTTTTGATCATCTAAGAAGAGTGAAGGACTTTATCATTTCAAGGATCTTCCTGTGAATACCCTAGTCGGAACCTGTAAAAACATTCAACACAAAATATATATATGTGAAAATATCATCGCTAAGGTAGGCATTCCCATGCTCAGATCAAAACTGACTAAGAACTATCAAAAACTGCTCTGATACAGGAATGATTTTGTATTACATCACAAGTAGGAACATATGGACACAGTATGGGTGGAGCCATCTGTTTATGAATAGTCCACTATATAATGATAACAAAATTCCTCGCAGCCTGGATGGTGGAAACTAGATCCAGGGTCTTCATTTCTACTTCCCGAACTAGTACGATTTTATCCATGTGAATGAATGTGTCAAAGTCGAACATGGTAGAAACAACTTGATTACCAGTCAATGATGTAAACTATTAACAAGTGTGAGAGGAACCACCAGTAATGTCAATGGCCCTCAAAGTACTCAGTACAATCCATGAACATGTGAATGAATGAGTCGATGTTGAACACGCACAGAATCTTTGATCGAGGTCAATGCAAACCTGTCGTCAAAGCGAGAAACCTGCCATAGGCATGCAGATTCCAAGGTACTGACGGTTCTAAATATCTTTCTAGATAAGATTGGAGTCGATAAGAAAGATCCGTCATAGGCAAGCCCATAACACGAAATCATAGATCAAGTCTGAAGAAATATATTTGGCAAGAACTAACTCAGGGATGGTCAATCATGGATGACAAATATTTTGCAGGTGAATGGTTTATTTACACAGACCTCCTGAACACATAACGACACTGCAGATGGCTTGGTGACAATTGACCCAAAGCTAATACTCGGAAATCGGCTGAAGAATTTCAATGTGGCTTGATTAACTGTTAGGTAAAGGATTTCTCAACCCAGGTGAATAAAAGTGTCGTGTTCAAGAGTGATGGAAAGTTTTTGACAAGCTTAAGGAGGATAACATTTTCTTCGTTATAAGCTCATCCTTCAGATGAGTCCAACTTAGTTTAAGATTTGAAACCTAAGAAGGAGTGGTCCGTTCCTGTTTGTAATTGAACAGGTCCTTTACTGTGAAATTTTAACGAGTCCAGTATAGGAGAAACTCGACATTTTTCATTTTTAGGGAGTCAGAAGAAAAACTTAAGAAAACTCCATGGTTGTCATTTTTCGTAAATTTGTGTCTCCCAAGCCCGAAAAAGTATAAAATAATACTTGAGAGAACCGCTTGATCATTACGATCAAGGAGTACTTTTCATAATTAGTGCCTTCAATCTGAAAAAAGTAAAAAAGTGATCGAAAACACGTCATTTTATTACCAATATCGAACTTGAAACAACAAAAGTCTGGCAATCTTTTCATGTTTATAAGGTCGGAAAAGAGCTATAAAAGGACCGTCTCTTTAATTCTGTTTTAACGAGTCTAAAAAGAAAAACTCGGTAATCTTTTCATATTTTATGAGTCAAAAAAGAGCTTAAAGAGGACTCCTATGTGTTTTTTGTCGAAAATGACCTATTTCACCTCAATACCAATATTCTGCACAAAAACTGCAAACATTACTCATATCTGTTTTAAAATAATAAAAATGCACCAAAAATTATCTTTTCAAAGTAAAAAATAAATAAATTTAATTTATTTATTCAAAAAATCTTATAAAAAGGGCTTTTACAAGTTCATTTTTACCGTTTGCCTTTGGAGTAAAAAGTAAGAGCTTTTGGTTGAAAACTTCCTGTGGAGATTGCGAAAAATCCGACCACTGGAATCGAGAACCGTCTTCTCCAGGTAATCCACATTGTTCCTGACTTGCATTTCATCCATTTAAAATTTTGTTTTAGGGTTTAGAAATTGATTTTCAGAGGAGAATTAGGGCAAAAAATCGCCCACGGCAGTTGCACAGGGGCGCCATGTGGCCCCTGCCCACCCCGATTTTTCTGTGCACATAGAAAAGTCGGGGTGCCGCACCTATCCTTAAGGAGAAGTGCACACCTACGCACTGTCTCTAAAGGGATGGGTGTGAACCCCGCGGAATGTAGATTTTGAACCCTAGTTTCTTCATTTTTGCCCCATAGAATTTTGGAATGAAAATTCTAATCCACCTATTTTGCAATGTAGGTACATAAGATGCTTGTTTGGCGGGAAAGAGAGCACGAGGACGTGGATCAAGCTGCATTACTCCATCCACCTTCGTTACAGGCATTAAGAGCATGCGGGCTATTCAAATTTTGGACCATACCTAGCATGAGGGCACAGGTAGACTTTCTACAATGGCTGGTGAACAGGTGGAGCATACAGGACCAGTGCTTCATTATTGGTGGAAACCGGCTCGAAATCGAGCCGGATGACATATACTTTTTGACTGGCTTGCCCAAGAGAGGCACGAAGTTATCTCTGTTCGGATCTAGGCCAGGTGGCCAATCTGTCGCTAGTCTCCGACTAGAGTTCTGTAATAACCATAATCTAGACAAAAGGATAGATGTGAAAACCATCTCCTGCCCTGAATTGAAGGTGATTGCTTTTACTATTACCAGACTCTGCGAGAGTGCAGCATTGCATCTAGCTACAGGTTCCCAGATGCGCATGGCAGTAGACTGCTTTCGAGGCACCATCTTCAACTGGTGCGA
Source organism: Pinus taeda (assembly GCA_000404065.3). Lineage (NCBI taxonomy): Eukaryota > Viridiplantae > Streptophyta > Pinopsida > Pinales > Pinaceae > Pinus > Pinus taeda. The sequence goes on from APFE030961887.1 coordinate 82,743, forward strand.
TGTTGTATTGGCCAATGTGAAGGGCCAATTGACTAGGGCGAAGAATGGACAGCTAAAGAACTTTGGATATGGTTATTTAGTTGTCAGCTTTGCCCTAAAGAGGGTACCTATGCTGGTTCCACAGCAACTTACTGTTGAGGCTGGACTTCCCCGAGATCCTCGGGTTATGTGATGGGTTGTAGTCATGGCCCACCATCCTGAGGAGGGTACCGAGGTTGTTCGATTCACACCAGAGTATTTTTGTTGGTTAGAGAATAAACTCTTTATTATTCAGGATTTTCCATATGCTGGGATGGATTATCGTGGTGATCCCGACATGGCTCTTCCACCAGGAGAGCAATGGGATGATAGAGGTAAAATTGTTTTCAACATTTTAATTATATATGTATTTTTTTTTTATTTTTTAAAATCGTCCCAAAACTAATAGTAAAAAGTTTTAAATGCAGATGTGGGTCCACGGCGACCAGCCGCTCTCCAACCCTATGATCGAAGACAACTAGCTGCCGCAGCACCGGCCCCACAAGACCAATCAGCAGAGACCTTGGCCGAGTTGGAGAGCCATCTAGAGCGCTTGACCACAGATATTCCGGAGACCAACATAGATGACATTCCTCTTAGGCTTCAACGCTATGTGATTGGGGTCCCAGGACCTTTTAGGAGGTTCCTTTGTAGGGTGGCCGGAGCAATGGTGTCTTATCGAGATCATCACCAGTGATAGGATGATTGCCTTGTAGACTCATTTTTGGACTTTTGATACTATCAGTTTTGCTGAACATAAGGTGTTTTTCAACCTATGATCGAGGACGATGTATATTTTGACACATTCTTATGCTATGCTATATTATTATTACGGTTATCTTGCAAAACATGTTATGAGATGTTTTTAAATTTACTGTTTGATTTAATGCAAATGTCTATTTAACATTCGAGAGGCAACTGCATCTGCTAATGTATTTAAATATCTTGGAATGTGTTGATATTCTATGTAATCAAATTCTCGTTCCAAAAGACGGACTCTCAAAAATAATCGTAATAATACTGGATTTCTAATGGCTTAAACTCGATTAAGTTGTAATACAATGAGTTCCGAATCTAAATTAACAATCAAACTTCAAATTCCAAATGAAATGGATTCAGATAATAATTCAATCACTGCACTGTATTCTGCAATGCTGTTCGTTGTTTGACCGAGGCTTACCCCATGCATAGATACTAACTCGTCAGAGGGTGAATAGATAACCCAAGCCGCGGAAGAGATGTTTCGTGTACTACGATAAGTGCCATCAGCGAAACCGATGTATGTTTGGAGAGGTGTCGACATCTGCAATATCAAGATTAAAATCAAGATAAGTAGGAATAATATTGAAAAACACTCTCTAAAGTAAAGCATGCATCTAAGAACACACCAAATTTAGAAAGAAACTAGTCTAAGAAATCTCCACACTAATCTTTTAAGCATAATATCGCTTTAGATAAAGCCCATTCCTAAGTTTACCTAAAGAGACACCGTCAAAATCTTCTAGCTCATAGGCCCCTTTTGCCAGCTTTCACTTGACAATATACGGACCATGCCACTTGGGTACAAATTTGCCAGCCCCTAGCTTATCGTTTGCTTGATCGTAAAGTAAGACTAGGTTTCATTTCGAAAAATTGCGGGGTGTAACATTCGATCATATTGAGCTTTAATCCTTTTGGCATGAGTTTCGACAGCTAATGCAGCATTACGTCGATTCTCATCTAATTGAGCTAAGTATAATAAACTTTTTTCCTCTTCGGAAGTGGCTGGTAATAATTGCACGGCAATTTGTAATGACGGGATTTCGCATTCAATGGGCAATACTGCCTCTAAACCGTAAACCAGTTGAAAGGGAGTAAAACCTGTTGATGATTTGACTGAGGTTTGGTACGCCCAAAGCGCTGAAAATAACATGTTATGCTAATTCGACCGATGAATTCCAATGATTCGTCGGATCATGGTGACTAGAACTTTGTTGACTGCTTCAACCAGACCATTTGTCTGTGGGTAATATGGTGTGGAACTATCGTGATGTAGGCCAAGCTGATCTGTAAGTTCAGTCATCATGATGTTTCGAAAATGACTCCCATGGTCAGTGACAATCGCTTGGGGAACACCAAACCTAGCAATTATATGGTTGAAAATGAAAATCGCAACAGTTTTGCCATCTGCCGAAAATGTAGGCATCGCCTCGGTCCACTTGGTAAAATAATCTACCGCAAGGATGATATACGCATGCCCCCTGGCTGAGTGAGGGTTACATGTAATAAAATCGATACCCCATTTTGCGAATGGACCAACGGCAATGATAGGGTGGAGAGGAGCGGGAGGAGCGCGCATCTTATGATCAAATATTTGGCAATTATGGCATTTCTGGACTGCAGTAATACAATCTTTGAATAAGGACGGCCAGAAATAGCTAGCGCATAAAATCTTTTGGGCTGTGGCATACCCAGACATATGACCGCCACACGCTCCAAAGTGGCAGTCATTAAGAACCTTCTCAGCCTCGTCATGAGTAAGACAATGAAGGAAAACAGAATCCACCCCATGACAATAAAGAGTATCTCCAATAAGAGTGTAAGGTTGGGATTGGAATCGGATTTTTCGGCGCTGAGATCGTGAAATGTCTGGCCGAAAAGATTGGGTCTGGAGATAGACAATGATATCTCCATACCATGGATCAACAGTGCTGATAAGGAACAATTATTCATCCGCAATGGGTTCTTCTGCCACATGTTCGGTATCAGCACGAGGGAAGTCACACATTAATTCCGCAAAAACCAAAGACTTCTTTGACTTGGCCTTCTCAAATTCCAAGTCAGATTCCTCTAGGATGACAATCCATTTGGAATACTTGCCCCCCAGCAATTGTTTAGTAAAAATGTATTGCATAGGGTTACAGTCAGAAATGATCATGGTTTTGCATAACAAAATGTAATGACGAAATCACTAAATAGCTTGGACTGCAGCTAAGGCCAGTTTCTCCACATGTGAATATTTTAACTCAGTGGGAGTTAGAGTCCGACTAAGATAATAGATCACATGTTCACTTTCGAATTCATCCTGTTGAAATAAAACCATCCCAATGGTGGAATGGGAAGTGGCGAGGTACAAGAAGTAATCTTGGTTGTAGTTGGGAGGATGCAATAACGGCGCATGAGTCAACGCATGTTTAAGTGCATCAAAATATTTGTCAGCTATCTCGTCCCAAAAGAATGGAGTGTTCTATTTCAACAACCGGGTGAAACCTTTTGTAATCTCGGCGTAGTTAGGAATGAAACGACGTAAAAAGTTTGTTTTCCCTTGCAAACTCTGGAGTAGGCGAAGTGTCGAAGGAGGTGGTAACTTGATGATGGCTTTGACCTTCGAAGGATCGACGTAAATGCCGTCTTTGGATACAACAAATTCCAGTAACCGACCCGTTTCTATACAGAAAACACACTTGTGTGGATTCAGCCTAATCCAATAATGCCTACATCTCATGAAAATTGCTCGTAAGTGAGTGAGATGGTCGGCTCTACGTAATGAATGAGTTGGTAAATCATCGAGATAAGGCTGCACAATGTGCTTGATGTCATGAAACGCAGAAGACATTGCCCTTTGAAAAGTTGCTCCGGCATTCTTCAATCCAAAAGGTAATTTGCAATAAGCAAATGTCCCCCAAGGATAGATGAATGCCGTTTTTGGTTGATCGGCAGGTAGAATGTTAATTTGATTATAACCGGAAAAACAATCCATAAAGGAGAAAATTTCACTGCCGCCACAATCATCGATAATTTGATCGATATAGGGTGTGGGATAATTGTCCTTGGGAAAAGCACGATTAATATCCCTATAGTCGATACATATTCTTATCGTCCCTTGTTTTTTAGTAACTGGAACAATATTCGATACCCAATCCATCAAAGGAATTGGATAAATAAAACCTGCTTTAAGTAATTTCTCAAGTTCTGTTTTGATGGCAGCAGCTTTTCGTGGGTGTATCTGACGCAATCATTGCCGGACGGGTTTAGCATCCGGGTAGGTTTTGATCTCATGAACAACGATTGAAGGATCAATTCCTGGCATTTCTTCATAGGACCAGGCAAACACGTCGCGGAATTCTTGAAATAGGGCTTTATATGTGTTGACTTCAGTGTCCGTACAAGAAGCACCTATGTGAACGTTTTCAAGAATCCCAGGTTTGACTAAAATGTCGATAGGAACCGTTCGAGAAATATTGGCTAAATTTTGCTCAGAATCACGATGTTTCAATGGATTCTGTGGTTCTTTGACATATTCAGCGGTAAAAATAGATGAAAAATCATTTTCAAAATGATCAATCTCAGGTAAAAATGAAGACCGATGATGAAGATCTTCCCATGGTAATGCATCAACAGACAACAGTTCTCGAATTTGTTCATCAGTGTGAATGGTTTCCGAAAAGGTTGTTGACTCTGAGGTTGAGATTGAAAGTGATTTTCCATGGATCTCATTCACTAGATCAAGGTTGGTTGAACTTGAGTCGGAAAACGACTGTACTGCCTGATAAGAAACTTTAAAGGGACTCAAAGGCATGGCATCGCCAAGAGAGTCCACCTCAGAATCGAATGGAACGATCCAAGGATCATCAAGAATTATGGATTCTGACGAAATAATATGAATGGTTGCGAAAGGAGAAGGTACGTTGGGAGGAGGAAATGAAAAAGTTCCAAGTAAACCCAAATCTTTAACTAATCCTACCCCAACATCCTTATAAGGGATAGCGGTTTTTCCAACATGTTGAATACTCTCAGCAGAGGATGGGTCATGTTAGCGCTTGGAATTCACCTAGGCTGAGATAGACAAACTCTCAAGGCTACATCAAACCATTTCACCTCGTAGCTAGCCCTACGAGGTATGAGAAGGCTCTCTCGGGTCAAATTCGGTAGATCTTTCAAATGATAAGCTGACCAATTCGGATCAAAGATATTAGGCTAGTAAATTGATAAGGGGGGTTGATTTAAAGATTTTTGGGTTTTTGGTGGCAATTGGAGGGAGTGCAATTCAGGGTGCGGGGATTGAGCACAGTTTTTTGCAGGGGATCTTTGGGGCAAGGTAGGACTGAGCGCTGATGCCTTAATCTGAGATGGATGATCAGGGATGATAGAGAAGGAGCTAAAGAGGGAAAACAAACATTTGAATCCTCTCTAGATAGCAGAAAACATAAATTTTGAACAAACTAAAAAGCTGAGCATGTCAAAGCATGTATTCAAACTTTACCACTTCATCTGTCCAAATAGAAGCAAAAAGAGAGATGTAGAATACATAAACAAACTTACAATAACATGTAGAGAACACACCATCAACACTACAATCCACAAGAATCCACAAGGATGTCTGCAAAACCCTGGCCTTCCTTTTCTCTAAATTGCAGAGATAGATGTACAATATACAATAAAGCTTTCTCCCACAAGAGTCCAACCTTCCAACCTCTCAAAATGACTAAGAAAACACATAATATAGGCAATCTAACCTTTCCCCACCTCTAGGGGTCGAGCTCAGCTTCTAGGAGCAGTTTGAACTAATTCCAAACTAAGCACTAGATAATAGGCAGCCCAACAACTTGCCTCTATTACTTAGCTAACTGATTCATGCATTAATTATTCACTTTTTACATCAAGGAAGCTTCTAGAAGGGTAAAGAGAGATAAAATCTATCAAAGTGCCATGAAAATATTACATTCACCCATCATATACAAGTAAAAATGGTCAACCATAGTCAAAACAAAGTTTTTTGACAAAAAAGGTCAATTCTGGCAAAGCTGGCTCCCATGGTCGCGCCCCCTGTTCAAATGGTCGCGCCCCTTTGCAGCAACTTTTGAGTGGGTTCCACTGGTCCAAATCAGGTGCAAGATGGCTCATTGGAAATCTTGGTCTGTCTACTTTCCATCCCAAGTAGAATTTCTGCATTTGGAGTTGTTTTTCCCCCTCAAAAACCATTTCTCCCAAGGTCACTTTCTGCAACTCAAAAAGTGGGCAGAAAGCCATTTTTTTGATGTATTTTGAGCTTTTGGAGGCTCAAATCTCAAAATCAAGCTTCTCCCAAGTATTGGTAATTTTTCTCCTTGCATGCCCTTTCCAAAAATGCCAAGTTTTCAAAATTCCGAGCAGTCCTTCAAAACGTCCGCGCGCGGGACGCGGACATGACACGGGAAAAACCTGTAATTTTACCAAAAATTTGCAAAATGCTCCAAAATTCTCAAAATTTTCATATTTTGATGCTAGATCAAGGCTGATCAGTACCATGATGAGTGAGGCCACCCTTACGAGGCCTCCGCTTTGTCTCAACCTCCGTGGATGAAGATCGGTCATCACCTTGCTCATTAGTCTCAGTGGTTGACATGAAGTTATTGAGCAAGGTGGAACAAATAGGCAAAGATGACTGCTGCCCTGCCTGCAAAATGCTGAGAAGTATGTTGTTTTCAAGGGGAAAAATCATGAGGAAAATGTTAGGGGAAGGAGTTTATATAAGGAAAGGGAAAATATATACAAAAAACAGGGAACTTTGAAGAAAATAATCACACAATGTCAAACATGCCATCTCATCTCTCATCATTTGCAAATCAATACTTTATTAGGAAAATGTGTGTTTTGATCACCAAGGGAAAGGACAATAAAAATTTACATGATGGAGGGGAGGACGTCATGGGTGAATTAGGGTTTCATTGCATTTTTGACAATAGAGAAGGAGATTCAATTGCATAGGGAGTTTGAAGATGGGATAGGCAATTGAATTAGGTTTTTCATGAGGGGAATAGGTAGGGAAAACAGAGTCTAGGGAAAGGGAGATGATACCATGTTAATGCACAAACCCTAGCACAGCAAACTGCTCCTTTTG